>JBBAGI010000110.1:267500-414666 GCA_037127475.1 Arma custos
AGGCGTTATTTGTTAACCACATGTTGATGTATTTTTTTTGTATTCATTTAGTCGATTTCCATTTAAATTTAAAGGGATTTTTCAGCGTATTTTTGTTTTTGGTTATCATTAAAACATGTTATAGATAAGGTGGTTTTGAATTTGAATTTAGATTGATGCACAATACAAAACAGGTCGTGACATTTCATGCTAGTTATAACTTTTTCCATTCTCTAAATATGCATATACAGTTCACGATTGATGCAATAACATCAACCAGAGAAATACTTAATAGTTTTTAAAAAGTATTGTTCGGAAATAAATAACATTTAACTCTGAATTTCCGTTCAAAAATAATTGTCAACTTCCAAAAAAAAAAAAATATCATTTTAGTATTGGCATTTATCGGTTCGATTTTGAGATAGCCTTGTTGAATGTTTAATAAGTTTGTCTTAACTCTTCATTTAATGATGCAACAGTAAGTACTTAAAGAAGTCAGGGGCAGTGGCTTCGTTATTTGCTAATTTTTTAGCAACCCGGCTTTGCACCAATAGTAAGACATATTATGCCTAGCTGTTTTGTCTGTCTAATGTATTTTATTAAGTAGATATTGTGAACATAAAAATTAAAAAAATATTTCTTTATATAGGAATTTATTTTCATGTGCGTTAACTTTTTGCGATAAGCCATAATTTAAATTTTAAATTTTTAAATTTAAATTATATGGTATAATATATAGCAACGCGCTTGAAATGCTTAAGGTAACTAAAGTATATAAGTTGATAAGGATTAATACTGTACTCATCTAAATAGCTTTCCAAATATCGCATTGTACGTTATCAATTTTTTAGAAGATAAAATAGGTATAGTAAGCTATCCTTAAAAGATAGATATATGCTATCACTGACTTTTTTTTAGATCTATAAAAGAGGAATATTCCACCATGCATTGTTTCGTTATATGTCAACGGGATTAGACAGCGTCATCGATGAAACCTCCCAGGAGACTATAAATTTTCATACACAATTATCGTTATATTCCTACCCATTTACACAAAGCCTCTACAAATTATATACCTAAACCTTCCTGGTGAACCACTCTATCTATTGGTGAAAACCGCATGAAAATCCGTGCAGTAGTTATTGAGTTTACCGCGAACAGACAGACGCGCCCGAGGACTTTGTTTTATAATATAGATTTAACTGATAGAGCTCGACAAAACACAAAAGACTAAACAAAAGTTAGTTCCTGGATCCGTTGCTTGGCAACCCCGATGAGATATCATTAAAAGCCTTTTTATATAATAGAGAGAAAAGAAAACTATTTTGTATCAAAATTTGTGGTATCAGTTCCGCAGGTTGCCGCTTTGAATAAAGCCACAACTAGTCATTCGTTCCCTTTTTAATATTCTGGAAAATAAAATAATTTTATTACCGCCTGAATATAGTAACTATTACTGACTGTGTATAGTAACTGTTACTGACTGTATTTTGTAACTGTTACTGACTGTATTTAGTAACTGTTACTGTATGTAATTAGTAACTATTACCGACTGTATATAGATTAAAAAATCGACTTATTCTTCCTGTTTAGGTTATAATATCATCTATGCTTCAAAATGTTTGTTGAAACGTTCATATCTTGATGAAATGAGTTCTGAAGTAAACACATCTCCCATACTACTTTTTACATACTAAACCTCGCGATTATTTTTATTTTTGAATAGTATTATTGAAAAGGAAACAAATGGAAAGTTAAAACTTGTGACTTCACTCGAAGCGACACCTGTGGAACTGATTTGCAAATTTGTGATGTATAAAGATGAATAACAATTATGATAATTTCTGGTCATGTGGCATTCCATATAACATAAAAACACATTAGTATGTGCATGAAAAACACACTCCTAAATACATATATGTTCTTCACGTAGGTACTATAGGCATTATTCTATTAATTACCTTGGAAGCCATTGCTATTAACGTAATTAAGTTACTTGGTTGACGTACCCTAGGTCAATAGGTGACGTAGATAGAATACATTAGATTACATCGAGTTCCGCAGAGGGATCGACCTGCACGGGCCGGCTTCCCCGACCTCTTCCGCTGAAGAATTCCCTCGCATTACTAAGGTTTATACATTATATTGATTTCTAAACTGGTTCGTCAGCTCCTCCGGGTCGGGCTAGCTGATTAAATAATTCAGGGCTTTTCTCTGAACAATGGAATCAGTCAAGTATTCATAGTCCTGACAATACCCAGCAGTTTTTTTTTTTTTTTTAGAATATTCGTAGTTTCAGGGACGTTGAATTATTTTATCCCTATCAATCTCAACCTTATTCTTTCTTATTTAAATTAATCGATTTACATTTATATATTTTGAATTATTTAAAACGTCATTAGAATTTCTCGAGGTTAAATTTTTTTTTCTTCTAAATAAAATTTCTTAGCAAAAAAAAAATTGTGATGAAAAATACATTTTGTCTCTTTGTTTTTCTATATACAGTTAAATTATAAATATTTTTAAAAATTGGCAAATCACAAATCCTCTGATTTTTTTTTTATTTGTTAATTTAACGTCACTTATATGTCACTGAGTTCATAATATTATATAAATATTGTATATAGTATCTGTAGTAAAATTATTTTAATTTTTTATTATTTTAATAATTCCTGTTAATTTTTTGTAATAAAAGGGTTTATTCATTCATTCATATGTCACTGACATCTTATAGGCTCGGGACAACCGTTTTACGTCCCTTCCGAAGGATGACATAACCTACCATATTTAACCTTCTCTTTTTAAAAACCTTAAAAGGCCACCTGTAGCGCTATGAACTCGAGATCTTTGGCATATTAGATCACTACACCAGAGGTTGCCCTCACAGGGCCACTATTCCTGACTTCTTTATGACACACAAAATATAGCTCTGTTTTTTATTTTCAATGAAAAAAATGGAATGCATACAAAAAAAAAAATTAAAATAAGCTACATCATATTGAAATATTTAGATTTTAGGACAGTAATTACAATAAAGAGAATGGAGTGAAATAAGAAAAGGGTATTTTCCTTATAAACTATAAATAATTCTTTTTATTAATAAAACAAACCTAAAATAAATAAATATTTCATTGTTTTATTTAATACTAAATACGCAATTTCTCAAAGCAATAGTAAATGGTTACACATATTTTTGGGGGTAAAAAATAAATACTGAACTGAGCTTTCAAATGTTATATAAAATTACATTGTCAAACGATCATAGGAATAAATGGAAAAATGAGATAAAGATTTGGAGTTTTTTTTCCCTCCCGGTTTTCACTCTATTGACAACAATAATATTAACCAGATAGTATTATTTGTATTATCAATAATAAAAAAGAAATAATGATATTAGTAAGCTGAATTAGAATGTTGTGCATTTATTTCCGAAATGTGTCAATAATCCCGTTTATATAAACACTAGCTTATGCCCGCGGCTTCGCTCGCGTGGAATTTGGTCTGCCACATAAAGTTTCGTGAAAGATCATTTTAAATAAACAATTTAATTATTTTTTTAAAATATAAGTTACTCGTACATCCAAAATTTCAGATGTCTAACTTCAAAACTGACGGATTTTATACAACGTTTGAACCCCTATTATATTAAAGGGGAAACCCTTGGGGTGGAATTATCCAAATTTCTTTCTTAAACTATACAAAGAAAGTATCTACAAATTTCAAGATGCTAGTTTCTGATTTGCCTTTAATTATGTACTATAACGGGGGGCACATGCCCCCGTGCCCCCGCATAAATCTGCCCTTGCTGTAGCCTATGATATGTAACGTATTTTGCTCAATAAGTTTCATCCAAATCCGTTCAGTAGTTTTTGCGTGAATGAGTAACAAACATAAATACAAACATTCGCACTTATAATATAAACAGGATTTGCCTATTTATGTACATGCATGTGATTTGCCTTTAATTAAGTACTATAATGGATTCTCCACAGTACCTAAAAACCTGTCGGAGGGGGAAAGGGGGCACGTGCTTCCGTGCCTCCCCCCCCCCTAAATCCGCGCTTGCTATAGCCTATGTGTTATTCTGATGTATAACCTATATTACTGTAATGTTTCATCCAAATCCGTCCAGTAGTTTTTGCGTGAAAGAGAGACAAACATACAAACTTTCGCATTTATAATATTAGTAAGATTTATATGGATATTAGTGACTCCGGCTTCGCACTGGAGTAGTGCATTTCAGTTTGATGCGTCGAATACGTGGATTAAATATAAGTGTAACATATTGTCTACACTACATGAAGCATTTTAATGTGTTTTATTATATATATATATATATATATATATATATATATATATATATATATATATATATATATATATATATATATTATAAACGTAAAAACAAAATAAAATATTTCATTATATACGAATTTATTTTCAAGTCCGTTAATTTTTTGCGATAACCCCTAAGATACTCCTAATTTAAATTATATGGTATATAATATCCAAATAATATGCATGAAATATGCTTAAGGTAACTAAAGTGTTTAATTTGATAGGGATTAATACTGTATTAGTCTAAATAGCTTTCCAAATACCGCGTTGTACATAACCAATTTTTTATTATTATTATTGTACATAACCAATATTATATTATTATTATTGTACATAACCAATATTTTATTTAACCAATATAGTATTGTAAACAATCCTCAAAAGGTAGTCATGTGCTATCTATGACTTTTTTGTAGATCTATAAAAGAGGAATATACCGCCATGCATTGTTTCGTTATAACACAAAGGTATTAGGCAGCGTCTTCGATTAAACCCCCCAGGAGGCTAAACTTTTTCCAACACTTCCAATAATTATCGTTATATTCAAACAGATTTACACAAAATCTTGACAAATTATATACCTAAACCTTCCTCAAGAATCACTTTATCTATTGGTGAAAACCGCATGAGTAGAGTAGTTTTCGAGTTCATCACGAACAGACAGACAGACGCGGCGTAGGATTTTGTTTTATAGTATGTATAGATTCAAACAATATGAATATGTAATAATTGTCACTTATTATTACTATCAGAATATTCTTATTAATGTTATAAGAATATTTTAGTAGTTAATAATGTGCCTCAGCTGTGAATATATGTCAGCTTTATTTGAGGTTCTCGAACCTAACCTCATTTTCGACTGTTTACGCAATCCTTTGATTTTCAATCTGCTAATTCAGTCAATTGATTTGAGGCCAGCTGATATTTTGTAAAAGAAATGAATTAAAAAATGAAATCGTTGAATCAGATTTTAGTTAAATATATCGAAGTATATATTACGTATTCATCATAAGATCAATTAATTGTGATCTTGATTAGAAACAGATTTTTTAAAAATAATTTTAGAGCGTATTTATAATATACATTACATTATACAGCGTATAGCGTATTTAAAAAATTAAAATTGACATTATTGTAATCTCATTTACTACTCCAAAATTTATTGCATTAAAACATATTTATCTGAATTCTATCCTTCATTAGAATCTTCTAGTCAACTATTATATTTATGTCATACAATTTAGTATCAATCATTAATGATAATAAAATATTGGATTCTGTATTTTATTTATTATTAATAAATTTTCATTTGCACCTGCGCAATTGCGCATCCAGCAAATTTGATCGAAGTGTCTCTTCGCTTTTCTACATGATCATCGAGTTTTGGAATACAAAAAAGAAAAAAAATATATCAATAGTAGAGTAAGTCTCTAGGCCAATGTCTTTTAATTTTATTAAGATATACTTTGGTATTTTTCATATACATGATATAATATTTAATATAAAAAGTGCTCTACGCAATAAATACACTTTTAAAAAGGCTTTAGAGATAACGTATACCGCGGATATCTTTATGAGGCCGAATAAAGTGAAATTTAAAATAATAAATATATATAATTTAAGTGAAATGTATTAGCCTTTATTTATTTTATATGATTCTATTTAGGGTAAGAGAAATAAAACCGTTTTCCAGTTGTTGTTTATTCATTAATTTTCACTCTTTAGAGACGTTTCGACACTATGGTGTCATTCTCAATCTTTTCTTCTCCTGCATCTTTTAACTTTAAATAAATAAATTAACAATAATTACAATACTATAAATAATTTAACATAAATGTCCAAAGATAACACACTATAAGTATAAATACCTGGAAAGTCATACTTTTAAAAATTCTTAGGAGATCATTAGTCCTCCATGATCAATAAATAATATTGCATTACAAAACCAAATTTTGATCTTTGAACCATCAGATCCTTTTTCTCATTTCTATGAGTCATTAGACTTTAGTATAAAATAACAAATTATGTTCTAACAGCACATCAACAAAAATAATACAAAGTAAAAAATTATTTTATTTTAATTTAATTTATTTATTTATTTTATTATATATATATATAATTTTAAAAAATATTTTATCAAATCAATTAATTAATTATGGAATATATGGAAAAATTTTCATCTAAAGATCTCTAGTAGGTTATATGGTCAGGTTATTATAATTATTATCTGATTTGTTTTCAAAGTATAAGTCATCTTATGATCTATTATTTTTTTTTTAAAAGATGCAGGAGGAGAAAAGATTGAGAATGACACCATAGTGTCGAAACGTCTCTAAAGAGTGAAAATAAATGAATAAACAAAAACTGGAAAACGGTTTTATTTCTCTTACCCTAAATAAATGAAGAATAAATCCAGTTTAAAAAAAGGGAAAAAAATTATAAGACTGATTTATATGATTCCTAAACATGATCAATTTATTTAACATATGATGCAAAGGATATTTCGTGGTGGGCAAGGCCCCATATATAATGGAAACACACACACACACTTGTACTGCTTCTAAACTGCCCGGATCGATTTCAAAACTGGAATATGTGGCCCGTCCTCTGCTGCAGGGCATGATGTTCCACTCTCTGCGCTTCGCCACAATCCCAACCTCTGCTATAGGGCATGATGTTCCACTCTCTGCGCTTCGCCACAATCCCAACCTCTGCTGTAGGGCATGATGTTCCACTCTCTGCGCTTCGCCACAATCCCAACCTCTGCTGTAGGGCATGATGTTCCACTCTCTGCGCTTCGCCACAATCCCAACCTCTCCTGTCTTTCCGAAATATTCTCACGGAGTCTGGGTTAAATCTAAAATACTCGACCTCAACACGATCCTACGTTCATGGCGTCTCTTTAAATTACCCTAATTACGGCGGTAGAAGATTTTCCTCCAAGATATTTCTCTCGTTAGAGATGTCCCAGCAGCCAAGGACGGGGCTCGTTTTAACTTAACAGGCATAGTAAAGTTGTTCACAACCTTTGATATAATATAACACGAGGCGGTCGTTAACATAGGATGATCCGTTGTCTCGTAGTCTGAGGAAACAACTTTATTACCGAATATCCCTGGTTCAAATCCGGCTGCTGGCAGATTTTATTTAATCTGTTAGGGATGGATCCTTTGGGGTATGGGACCCTTCTGGGGCTAACACTGTCTCTATAAAGTGGGTACCTTAAATAGGAGGGAAAAATCTGGTGTTTGAGCATGATCTAGGATAAATCATATCCCTGCATAACCATTGTCTAAGAAACAGTACAGTCTCTGTATGTACTGAACCCCAGATCCTTCATGGGTTGTAGCGGAACAGGTTTATATATCCTCAACTCTCTCATATACGTACTTACTTGACACACCTTTATCCTATAAAACCGGATATCAACCACACACCATCTTCTTTTGATTACACTATTATATTTCCAGTTATGTACTTTGATCATATTTTACCAAAATCATCAAGTTAAATAAGCAATTTAAAAAAAAAAAAGTTTCAACATAATTTAATGTTTGAAAAAGTAAAAAAATACTGTCGATAAACAAAACATACATTGGCTTATTTCAAATAATGGCGTATTATTTTAGAAATATTGACTTCATGCTTAAAATATGGAAATCCATCCTTACTTAATGAATAAATGAATTCTGGGTGACTTGACTGGATGAATCTTCCTTTTAGTTGTTAGTGGCCTATCCTATTTATTTTTTTATTTTTTCTTTCCAATATTAATATACAATATTTAGTTGTGTATGTTAGTCTGTAGCGCTAACCGATTAAAAAAAAAGACTAGAGGGTTATCTATCATTAAAAATTAACATATCAATATTTTAGAATAGAGATCGTAAATATAAAATTATGGATTTTGGTAATCAATAATATTTTAATAGGATTTTGTTCTCTCCTATGCGTTGAACTTATTAATCGTTATTAGGGAGTAGCTCCTGTCATCCTGTCAGCCCAGCGGAGTACAAATCCCCGTATTATATAAATTATGCAATAGTTCATTTAATTTTACTACTACAGGTACGTTTTAGTTGAGCTAACATACAATATTACAATAATACCTTTGCATTACATAAGTTTTCCTTTGCTTTAATACTTGTTTTGTTACAAGAATTTCCCATATTTTGATGAAGTATTGACTAATGAACATATTTTCGATTTTATCTTCATTACAATGTTCAGTATTATAATTATCTACTTTGTTTTTCTGTATGTTTATTTTTTTTAAATTTTATGTACTATTATTTTCGTAATTGTCTAACCTAATTCTCCTTATTTTACTAATGTAAAAATCAGAAATAAAGAAAACTGAAATTAGTAGACGTAACCTGAGGTATGGATATGATTTTTTTAATTTTATGTATAGCTTTAAAATGAAATAGCAATCGCAGTGACAAGTATAAAAAATCAGAAACAAAAAAACACTGCTTTGTTGAAAACATTTACAATGGAAATATTAGTTACTAAAAAAATTAAAATAATAAATATAAAGGGGGGGACATTTCAAATATTTAAAAAAAATAAGTTTCGTTTTTTTTGTTTTTTTTATAAACAAGCATAAGTATCTGTTGTTCAGCTTTTTATTAAGTAGGTAAACATTAAAAAAACAAAAAAAAACACTCATTTTATCATTTTTCTAATCATCTTTAAAATTAGTTTATTGTAAACTGATCTGTTCAAAGGTCTTGGAATTTAAAATGAATCTCGAGTATTTAATTGGAACATGGCCAGGGTGCCCATTGATGAAAATATTTTATTTTAGTTTTGTATCTTGAGCTTTTAAATTCCTCTTAAATATTTATTACATGATCGGTTCTTACGAGTTAATATCTATATTTCCAGTGTGTAAATGTAATTTTACCGTTAATTTATTGTCTGTGTCGAAGTGAATAAATAAATATTCGTAGATTTATTCCTAATTATTAATTAAACTAGTAAAATTAAGTATATTTTGATCATTACATCATGACGCTTGTGTACTTGTCTGATTATTTCTGGCGTGGTCTTAAGTATTGATCCTATAACAATCACGACCCGATTCTCTTATCATGTTTTCCCTCAATAGTTGTAGCAATATTGCAAACTATTACTTTTATTACATTTTTTCTTAAAAACTAAGTTTTTTTAAAAATTATTATATTGTTAATGTCGATAAAGAACCGGAAATTCCTTAAGGTGGTCCGACTACCGAAGCATCTTTTTACTGGATCCCATCCAAAGGGTCGGTTCTCATTCCACACTGTCGCGGAATGTAGCCTGTTTCATCCCACCATTTATTTTCCAAATAATATGTACACTCATGAGGACAATATGTCTCCTCATTAGAAGTAAATCGTCAGCAATTATAGGGTTTTGCGTTAATTCAGGTCACCGTAATCATTAATTCCCTATTGTCGCAAGTTGTTTTTTATGGACTAATTTTATTAATATTTTTATTTTAAAAGAGAAAAGATATGGCCCCAGCCGGGATTCGAACCCGTCTCTCCGTGACCGCGCTCTGACCATTGGTTGGTTATTTAATTGCACTCTAACAAATGGTTAGAGCGCTGTCACGGAGAGACAGAGGATCCGAGTTCAAATCCTGGCCGGGTCATATCTTTTCTCTTTAAAATAAAAATATTTAAAAATCAAAACAGTTGACCATAAATTATAAAAAATTATAATTTTATTAATATTTTTATTATTTCAAAATATTATTAAGGCGTATCCTCTCCACTTAAACATTCGGCAATTTAAACTCAAGAAATTTCTCCTATGTAGATCAATTCCCGATCGTTAAAATAAATTATCTGAATACATAAAAATATCCTATATAAATAAAGAATATATAATTTAAACGGGAGTGACCTGTATTCATAACATAACGACCCTACTAAGTCAAAGATCTTGGGCAAGTCGTTATAGGATTTTTTAAAGGGAGTAAAAATCCTTGGTTATGCCGTCCTTCGGAAGGGACGTTAAATGGGGCATCCGAGGCTGTACGATGTCAGGCACTCGTTAATAATCCCTATCCTAATTAAACCTGGAAAGGCAAAATTTAGAGCTCCCATCGTCTGATTAACTACAGCAGCATAAAGTGGCGTTAAATAAATAAACGAACAATAAACAATATAATATAAAATATGATCTTTCTTTATTTCATATTTATTCATGTTCCATTGTTTACATAATATTTTGTTACTGCATGCATATTCATAGATTTATGTTCATTGTGGTCACATTTCAGATAATAAAGCTTATTAATTATTATTATGATTTGACGCTATTACTTTCGTTTCAATTTGGTATGATGTTATTTATTGTTTTTAAGATATCTTTAGTAACTAATTGGAAGCCCAGAATGTTTGTCTAGGAAATTACGAAGTTTCTTGTAGTTTCAGTATAGAATGAGGATTCCAAGTTAAACGTTTGTGAAGATATAATCCTAAGAATATTCTATTTAAAGTTTTCAGGAATCGCAAATATTAATTAATGCTTTTTTACTCATTTAATGTCACTTTATGAGTCCTTAATTTTGTCTATCCAGGTTCAATAAGGATAATAACGAGTACGATGTGAGGCTCCGGACCCCTATTTTACGTCCCTTCCATGCCAGAAGGAAAATCAAGGATTTTTTACTACCTTTTAAGAAATCCTAGGGCCATCCGCCAGGCTGCAAACCCGCGCTCTTGAGTATAGTAGTAGGTTGTTATGCCCTGCTGAACTATCACAGGTGACCCTCACGTGCCTAATTACAACGGGTTCAACCCGATCTTATTACATTACTAAGAATTACCTGTACCACTACAACTCGTGAAGGGTCTGTAAAAGGTAGAGACTGTACTGTTTCATGGACAACGGTTCTGCAAGGAGGTGACTTGTCCTAGGTCACGCTCAACCGCCAGATCCCCTCCCCCCTTATTTTGGGTGCCCTATTTTTATAATATTTTATAGAGGCTGGGTGAGCCCCAGGAGGGTCCTAGATCCCATATGATCCACCCCCGGCTGCAAAAATCTTACTAATATTATAAATGTGAATGTTTGTATGTTTGTCTCTCTTTCATGCAATAACTACTGGACGGATTTGGATGAAACTTTACAGTAATATAGGTTATACATCAGAATAACACATAGGCTATAGCAAGCGCGGATTTATGGGAGGGTGCAAGGGGGCACGTGCCCCCCCCCCGCCAGTATTTTAGGAACCGTGAAGAATCCATTATTGTACATAAATAAAGGCAAATCACATGATCTATGTGGGGGCACGGGGGCATGTGTTATAGTACATAATTGAAGGTAAATCAGGAACTTAGTATCTTGAAATTTGTAGTTAGGTTCTGTGTATAGTTTAAGAAAGAAATTCGGATAATTCCACTCCAAGGGTTTCCCCTTTAATATAATAGGGGTTCAAAGGTTGTATAGAATCCGTCAGTTTTGAAGTTAGACATCTGAAATTTCGGATGTTCGAGTAACTTATATTTAAAAAAAATAATTAAATTATTTATTTAAAATGATCTTTCACGAAACTTTACGTGGCAGACCAAATTCCACGCGTGCGAAGCCGCGGGCATAAGCTAGTACTAAATAAAAGTACTTCCTTGCAGCGGGATTTGAACCATTATTTCCGGCATGGCAACTACAGTGATTTACCACTGAATCACTACGCTGCTCATATATATGTATATATATGTAGGTGTTAGATGAGTTGTTATGGGCCGTACACATGAGAGTTGCTTACGTTGTACAAAGGAAATAATATGATTAGCTTTTGATAATAAACTTTTACAGCAAAGCCAACAGATATAGTTTCCTCCGGTGACAATAAAACTGAGCTGAAAAGGTCAAGGTTCACCCTTAGCACAGAATATTTCCCCCGCCATATTTCTTATACCATTTTCTCATTTACGTCTCTCCATTGATTGCTCCCCTCAAGTTAAGGCTTTCCGGAGAAGAAGGAGCTTTCTTTTTAATGAAAAATCCTCCCAGGCCTCTGGTTGTTATATTTGCTCATTTTTCATTCGTTTGTTTCTTTGTAAGATTGTGATCAAAAGAGTTATATTTATATGCAATGCGATATTATTGAAGATCAAATGGCGGTTCTACTTGTCTCGAAATAGAAGGAATACATTTTGATAATGGTAGTTTTAGTACGTAGTACTATCGTTGAGCGATACTTCAGAATTTTTTTTTTACGAGTTGTGCCGGTATTTTTAGTTAATGAATTAATTCGCGTTCCCGCACGAAGGAAGTGGCTTAAAATAGGTAACCTAGCGTATTCACTTTAACAAAAGGTATTAGTGAGACTTGTGATAAAGTTAAAATCAAGTAAGAATTGCTCACATTTGCTCTCAATGAGGCAACTCTCGAGTCTACTATAACCTAATTATTCATGTTTATAATTAAGTGAGAAGAGAGTAGCTCAGAAGTGTAGAGCAATAAAGATCCCTGGTTCGAATCCGGCCGTGTCCGATGTGATTGTTAATACGTTAGCAGCAATACGTGGGATTTGCAGGGTCTGTAATGTAGGTCTCGATTGGGGAAAACCTGCCGTTTGTGCTTAATCTTACTAATATTATAAATGTGAATGTTAGTATGTTTGTCTCTCTTTCACGCAAAAACTACTGGACGGATTTGGATGAAACTTTACAGTAATATAGGTTATAGATCAGAATAACACATAGGCTATAGCAAGCGTGGATTTATGAGAGGGTGCAAGGGGGCACGTGCCCCCCCTACAGTATTTTAGGTACTGTGGAGAATCCATTATTGTACATAAATAAAGGCAAATCACATGATAATAGTTGTTAAAATAACAGAAAGAATATGAGTGAAACTATTTGTTTTGATATCCTACTAATCTTACTAATATTATAAATGTGAAAGTTTGTATGTTTGTCTCTCTTTCACGCAATAACTACTGAATGGATTTAGATGAAACTTTACAGTAATATAGGTTATACAGTTGAATAACACATAGGCTATAGCAAGCGCGGATTTAGGGGGAGGGGGCACGTGCCCCCCTTGCCGACAGTTTTCTAGGTACTGTGGAGAATCCATTATAGTACATAATTAAAGGAAAATCACATGATAATTGTGGTTAAAATAACAGAAAGGACAGGAGTGAAACTATTTGTTTTGATGTCCTACGAATATTATAAATGCTAATGTTTGTTACTCATTCACGCAAAAACTACTGAACGGATTTGGATGAAACTTATTGAATAAAATAGGTTATAAATCATAGGCTACATCATGGGCAGATTTATGTGGGGTCACGTGGGCATGCCCCCCTTTATAGTACATAATTAAAGACAAATCAGGAACATAGCCTCTTGAAATTTGTAGGTAGGTTCTTTGTATAGTTTAAGAAAGAAATTTGGATAATTCCACCCCAAGGGTTTCCCTTTTAATATAATGGGGGTTCAAAGGTTGTAGAGAATCCGTCAGTTTTGAAGTTAGACATCTGAAATTATGGGTGTACGAGTAACTTATATTTAAAAAAATAATTAAATTATTTATTTAAAATGATCTTTCACGAAACTTTATGTGGCAGGCCGAATTCCACGCGAGCAAAGCCACGGGCATAAGCTAGTTTAAAATAAAAAAAAATTATAGAATATTATATAGTTTATTAATTAAATGGAAACCAAAGTATTTGTTAAACATTTATATTGTATGCAATTTGTATTAGATTATGACTTTGCAAAAATTGAGAGCTATTAAGAGCGCCTTTTATGATCAAGTAGAAGCACATGGTTCTTTATGATGCGCTGCTCTCCAATTTAAAGATTTTATTTTCTGTACAAGTTGCTGTTATGGACAGAAATAAACAAGACACCATTTATAACCAAATATCTCGTAGTAAGATTTGATTCTATAATATTTTAATCCAAATAATCTACTCTAAGACATGCAGTATTCTAAACATTCGAGTATTCTATATTTTTTTGCAGTGTTAAAATAAAAAAATATCCCACACAATATCGTTCTACTTTTTTTTCTAGAATAAACGCTACAATGAAAAACTTAAGAACATAGACAATCGAAAACAATAAGTTTAAAGTTAGGTTGATTTTTTGAATATTATCTAGGTTAAGTCGTTCGTAGTGATTGCTTCCTTCCACTAATAATAATTGGCCTTTCTTAAAGCGATTAAAGCCCTAATACCAATTAACCTTGAGTATAGCAGCTTATATTATTTACAAAATTAAGACGTTATATACATAGAATAACAGGAGTAAATAATAAATATATATATATATATATATATATATTATTATTATATATATATATATATATATATATATATATATATATATATATATATATATATATATATATATATATATATATATATAGCGGGGCAGCTCAGGGTGTGGAGTGTTGAGTACTTATGCTCAAGGTTTTCGGTTCTGTAGTCTCTCCTGGGGCTCATCCAGCCTCTATAGCGCGATCTCAGACCAACCACTTCCCTGCACAATCGTTTTCCTAGAAACAGTATAGCCTCTATCATGTTGAACCCAAGAACCTTCACAGGTTGTAGTGATGCAGGTTTATTTATATATAACCGAACATATTTTGCCGTAGGAAACCACGAGACGCTCGTGGTGCCCTACATCTGTGGTGTGCCATATTTTTTCTTTCTTTTTTTTTTATGTTGCAGATTTTTAGATGTTGACGTACATCCCCCAATCTACGATTCGCTATTTATACTTAACGCCTGCTGGCGGTGGGCGGGAGATATCTCATCCTAGCGAGAAGTGCAGCAGTTAGCTTTCGGCGTCATACGCCATTTGCGTTCGGACGATTCTCGGACGAACGCATTAGCTTTATGACTTGGGCTACTCTCGACCGCTTTGGCTACCTTACCGTCAAGCTGTTTTCACTTATATTGCACTATAGTCTTGTTTGATATGGCTAATTTCGGTTTACGGTTGTAAATTATTTGATTGTATCGCATTGAGTTGATGTAGAATAATAACTAACTTTTCTAACGCCTTAGAGAAGCAATACACTTTTTTGTTTAAATTTATTTAAAGAAATCTATAGTTAATATTATGAATGAGATATATTTGCCAATAAGTAAAGTAGAGAAACTCATTTATGTTATTAGGCAACTAGGCCTTCTTTTTTCAGACATGCCGGAGGATTATCGGGGATCAATGAGGAAGCTAGGTTTGAAACTAGTCGGCTGGAGTCTTTGTAAAGTTTCATGAAAAGTTTGATATCGGGTTTTGCGGTAATGTATCGACATGAAGGTCATGATGGATGATTTTCCAAAGAGGAATTAGATAGCATTATTGGGCTCCCATGGTAAAAGACGGGGTTGTTGTTTGTTCATTTAACGTCACTTTATGCTGCTATGGCTAATCGGACGATGCTACTGTGGGAGCTCTAAATTTTGCCTATACAGGTTTAATTAGGATAGGGATTTTTAACGAGTACCTTACATCGTACAGGCTCGGGACGCCCGTTTAATGTCCCTTCAGAACGGTGTAACTAAGGATTTTTTACTCCCTTTAAAAAATCCTAGGGCCACCTGCCGGGCTACGAACCCGCGATCTTGTGTTTAGTAGTTTGTTACGCTTAACCACTAGACCACAGGTGACGGTAAAAAAAGACGGGGTTAATGAGTTACAAAAACCCAGAACTAGAAATGTTGTACTAAGCAAGGTTATATGTTTAAATGAAATTATCAGGCAGTAGATAACCACCAATCAAAAAACAAGTGCCTTAAAAAAGAAAAAATGAGCAGTAAACAAATAATAAGTTTTGAAAAAAAAAATGAAGTCCTGTAGTAATACAAGTGATGCAGGTTGGTTTAACCTCAGCGCAGCTTAGTGGAGCCCTAAAGCTCTATTCCGTAAGTCCAGATGGGCCTTATGATGGTCATGCATATGAGTCTTTTGTAGTTAATTGGGAGCTTAGAGCCTTTGCCTAGTAAGTGTTGAAGTAGCCTGAAACGGCCAGCTGTTTCTTGTCTTTTCAGTCTTGTATGAGGATTCCAGGTTAATCGTTTGTTGAGGTGCAACCCTAATTATTTGGTTTAGACTTAACGTATACGCAGATTCTTGTCGTTTCAGTCTACTTTGAGGATTCCAAGTTTGTCAAGATCTACTAATAGGTATCGGATCGGTTCTAGAGGAGTCTGTGGAATATTGGGAGAAATTATTTTTTTTATTATTATTTTTGCAAAGTAATCCTATATTGTTTTATTGTTTATGTTTAATTACTATTACTAAAGTGTATATGTTTGGCACTAGGGAAGGTAAGGAAGGTTTTCATTGAGATATGAGGTAGCTAGGAGATAAGAGCAGGACGGGCGCCTCATGATGGCCCCGGGCAGGATTCTCCTTTGTCGAGCTAATCAAGTTGAGAATTAGAGGCTCGGGCAATCCGCCTTCTTGTCCTTTCTTCTCTCTTGTCTCCTCCTATCTTACTAATCTCGCCTTTCAGTCTTACATCTTTCTATCATAGTACCCTGTAAAAAAACAAAAAAAAAATAAAAAAGCGATTTATATACAGGGGAAGATACATTACATGTAGCTATGTTGAATTATATTGGTTGACCTTGTATATATGAGGAAGAAGTGTCTGAAGAAGATCTGCAATGTGGGCCGAAACTTCGGTACCAATAAACAGTTCTCCCGATGTAAGAGAATTTTCTGTACCTCTACCCGGACCATTTTCTTACATGTAGTAATACTTCATAGTAAATGTACCCTTTGGGAAATGTACACTTTTACCGTAAAATGTGTACATTTCCCGAAAAGTTAGGTATATATGAACTGAATATAATGCATATGTACATTTCCCGGTAAACGTGTACTCTTGCCTTCACGTTTTGGTAAATGTATACTCTTACATTCATGTTTTAAGGAAAGTTTGGAATACAAATAAATTAAAAATGTTGTTGCAGTAAAAAAATATTTATTTAAATAAACAAAATACAAAAGGCTTTAATAACAAAAATTATTATAATTAACAAATGTAAATGACAAACAAAACATACTTTTTATTTTTTAAAGAGAAAAGATAGGCCCTCGACCGAGATTTGAACCCGGAACCTTTGTCTCACCGTGACATAGCTCTGCCAATTGAGCTATCCAAGGCCCCTGCCGGTCGAGGACAGACCTTTTCTCTCATAGATCCTAAAGCCCCAGTGCTCCCGCCATTTTTGCGATGAATACACTAGAACGAAGTTCTTTGAACATTAATTTTAATTTAGGATCTTATTGACTTACGTCATATTATTATTTATATTTTTTTATAATTATTGGTCATTTTTTATGAGTTATAAATATTTTTATTTTTTAAAGAGAAAAGATAGGCCCATTAAAAAATAAAAAATAAAAATATTTATAACTCATAAAAAATGACCAATAATTATAAAAAATTATAAATAATAATATGACGTGAGTCAATAAGATCCTAAATTAAAATTAATGTTCAAAGAACTTCGTTCTAGTGTATTCATCGTATAAATGGCGGGCGCACTGGGGCTTTAGGATCTATGAGAGAAAAGGTTTGTCCTCGACCGGGAGGGGCCTTGGATAGCTCAATCGGCAGAGCGATGTCACGGTAAGACAAAGGTTCCGGGTTCAAATCCCGGTCGAGGGCCTATCTTTTCTCTTTAAAAAAAATTTTTATAACTCATAAAAAATGACCAATAACTATAAAAAAAAACATATTTTTCTTTGCATATTATATAATATGTCGTAGGTTATGATCCCAATATTCATAAATACAATTTTCGTCCTAGTTTTTCAGGACCAATACGATGGGAATCAAACAAATAATAATAATAACATACTTTTCTTTATTATAACAGTACTTATAGTTATACAATACTTTATAGTATACAAGACCACTAAAACATTTAATAGTTAAGGTCACCTGTGGTCTAGTGGTTAGCGTAACAAACTACTAAACACAAGATCGCGGGTTCGTAGATTACTTGATTACTAAGTCCTCGGCAGTTGGCAAGTAAAATAATTTATCTACTGCAGCCGGATTTGTACGGGACCTTTAGCACTGCAGGTCAGCGCTGTACCACTGACCAACCCAGCTCACGAGATCAACAATGTGAAAGGCTGATAAGAGAAATATTTGGGACATTTTTCTAAAAACAACGAGACCTAATAAGTAGTTTTCCAGATATTCTACATTAAAGCCTAAACAGCGCTGAGATTAAACCAACCTGCATCACTTGTATCACTACCCGACTTTGTTTTTAAACTTATAACCTTATCTGAGTACAACATTCCTTTTCTAGTTCCGGGTTTTTGTAACTCATTAAACCCGTCTATTTTACGGTCAGCTGTGGTCTGGTGGTTAGCGTAACAAACTACTAAACACAAGATCGCGGGTTCGTAGCCTGGCAGATGGCCCTAGGAATTTTTAAAGGGAGTAAAAAATCCTTAGTTACGCAGTCCTTCGGAGGAGACGTTAAACGGGGGTCCCGAGCCTGTACGATGTCAGGTACTCGTTGAAAATCCCTATCCTAATTAAACCTGGATAGGCAAAATTTACAGCTCCTACATTGTAGCATCGTCCGATTAGCCATAGCAGCATAAAGTGACGTTAAATGAACGAACAACAACCCCGTCTTTTAAATTAATCATAGGATGGAAACCTTTTTTTAAATTTAGATAATAGAGGGATACTCGAATTATTTGATTGAATATACGAATGAAATACCGTTTTATATTGACTTATTAATCATTTAAATATGCGTAAAATCAGTACCAAACAGAATTTTGGATACACAGCTTGAAATTTAGTATTCCGGTACAAAGCTCACAGAATAAAAATTGTAGGCCGTAAAATTTATTCCTCTACCACCGAGCTCTGTGACGTTTGAATTCGGTCAAGTGTACCCTCGAAATTTGCATGCTCCCGATTCCAGAATTTTTCAGGTTATTTATTATAAGTCCTCGACGATATTACAAATTAAAATTTGTATAAGAATATATTAGAAATTAAATTCGTGTTAGGTCTAAGTGTCTCCCATCGATGACCAGGTGAGTCCATTATGTGAAGCTGTAATGGGATATTGGTGCATGTGACTCCATCGCGTCGGGTAGGGCACTCTCAAGTTAAAGTAGTTAGCAACTATTTCAATTGTTCAAGCAATATTATAACATGTAGTAGCTATATAGTGTAATTTATTGGATTAAAATATATTAATAAATCAATACTTCTTCCATAATAGAAACAATAATATATTAAGATTTACCACAAAAAAAAATTAAGACACATTACTAATTTTATCAGGCTCAAAATTCATGAGCCAACTGTAGCTCTATAATCTTGAAGGATCGTAGGTCCCATAGGGTCCACCCCCTCGATGTTAATGGCTTATTTATTGGACAATTAATTCTAGTAGATATTTCTACATTCCGTAACGGCTTATAAACAATTAATAGATTATAAATAATATCTAATTTAAGGTGACTTTATGCACTATTTATATTATTAGCATAATTGCGAAAAAATAAAGTAAACAAAAAACCATCAAAAGCTGAGAAATGTGATAATAATGTTTTGACAATTGAAATAACTATCATTATTCATTTAATATAAACTGGAAAATTATTTACCATTTAATGATATTTAATTAAGAAGCAAAAAAACCATGGAGAAGAATGTATCTCCAATAATTTTTATATTATAGATGTCCATATGAGACATATTGTATGAATCATAACAGACATTTAAGAAATTGAGAATGACCCAAGGGGTCGAAACGTTTTTATAGTAAATAAAAAAAAAAATAATTAGACTGGAGAATGTTTTTTTGCTTCTTAATTAAATATCATCAATTTTAGTCCAGTAAAACCTATATTATATTACCATTTAATTTAGTGATAGAATTTCTCAGTTTCTTTACGCGTTGCCCAAGATCTCGAGTACACAGTCCGGCAGGTGGCCTGAGGATTTTTTAAAGAAGAAAATATTTGGTAATGTGGTCCTTTGGAAGGGACATAAAATGGCGGTGTCATGTACTCAGGACTCCCTATGTCGTATCGTCAGATTACCAATAGCAGAATAAATTCACGTTAAATATAAACCACAACAACTAATATTTAATCAGAAGTGGTTGCCACTAAAATAAACCTTTAGTTTAAAGCTAGTAGGTTCGAAAAACGAACATACTAAAAAAGGTAATGAATAAAGGAGGCGTAGGCGTAAGTGGGTGGATAACACTACTACGGGCCTTGTAAAATTTCGTTTTCTCCCTTATGGATAGGCTAGCCACAGCATCGAGCTTAAAAATGTATTAAGGGTTATATTTCTTCTTACTCGAATCTTTCATGAACTTGTCAATGAATTTTATTTAAAATTCTTCAGTATAATAAATGATAGAGTCGATTATCCGAACGTTCAATCATCCGTTCAATGTAATAGCTAGAAAACACTTAAAAAAAAGAATATTTTCTATAACATTTGATATCCTGGGATTATTTTTTATTACTGGCTTTTATAATTAAAAGCATTGGCTTAGAAACAATAGAGTATCTACCATGTGCTGAAACCCAAATCCCTGTTTGTTTGTTTGTTCATTTAACGTCACTGTAGGCTGCTATGGCTAATCGGACGATGCTACACTGGGAGCTCTAAATTTTGCCTATCCAGGTTTTATTAGGATAGGGATTTTTAACGAGTACCTGACATCGTACAGGCTCGGGATCCCCGTTTAACGTCCCTTCCGAAGGACGGCGTAACTAAGGATTTTTTACTCCCTTAAAAAAATCCTAGGGCCACCTGCCGGGCTACGAACCCGCGATCTTGGGAAGCCAAATCCCTTCATGGGCTGTAGTGCTACAGTTTTTTACCACTATTCTTAAATCAATCAGAAATTTATCTACCATTAAGAAGAAGTCAATATTGAAACTATTATTACAGCTTTCTTTATGTTACAACATACGTACATTAGTTTTTCTGACGTTTATTTGTTTAACTTGGGAGCTGAGTGGCTTAGTGGTAGAGGACTGAGTTGCCATGCCGGAAATCCTGGTTCAAATCCCGCTGTAGGTAAGACTTTTATTTAGCCGGAGATGGATCCAATGGGATCTAGGACCCTCCTCTGGCTCACCCAGTCTCTATAAAAATAAGGGTGAAAAATCTGGCGGTTAAGTGTGGTCTAGGACAAGTGACCTCCTTGCAGAACCGTTGTCCATGTAACAGTACAGTCTCTACCGTGTACTGAACCCCAGACCGGATCATGGGTTGAAGTGGTACAGTTTTTTTTTTTTTTGCTTAACTTGCTTATTAAAAAATAAAATAATGATTTTTTATATAGCAACTTGGTTATCTTCATCATTTTCCTTCTTATGACTGAATTTCGATTATCCGGAATTTTGATTACGCGATGCTCTACTGCAATTGGAAGCCTCCTATCTTAATATAATAATATAAATTTCTCAATATTAATCTTCTAGGGTACTGGACTTTACAGATTATATTTTTTTCTTTCTTAGGGTGTATAATAATAAAAAAAAAAAACTTTAGTCTAAATTCATTTGCTGTATCTATTTTCTATAAACGTTTCGACCTAAATGGTCATTTTCAATATATAGGTTTCATGATCAACAGTATAAAAACTCTATATTTTTCTGTAGATTAATAGGTTGCATATTTAAAAATTAGCCGGGTGTGTTGTATCCCATCAGATTTAGTATAGCAACTGACTATGGGATACAACACACACTAAGAAAGAAAAAAATATAAATTTATAACATAAATTGGCTTAAATTTATAAATTAATATGAATTTGGCTTTATTGCTAGCGTTATTATATTTTATTTATTTATCGTGATCGTTCATTTTTCTCCCGATATTTCTACATTTTCATATATTCTATTTATATATTCTATATTTCATATCCTTTCCTGTTTCCGTATCACCTCCAATAAAGCAGTCAGTGTTTTTATTTTTATCAGTATCGATTTCAAGACTTAATTTCCTAGCTATTTAATTTAGCCGGTTGTGCTCAACGGCAATAAATCAGGAGAGAGAGAGAAGAGAAGATTATTCCAGGGCTCCCTGTTAGGCCCCCTATTGTTATAATTAATTTTTAGGCGGCTATACTACTACTGCTAAACTTAATTTAAAATTGTGCAAAAGGAAATTACTTTTGGAATAAGGCATTGTTTTCTACATGTAGAGTCTTACCGGATTAACTATTAATTATGATAGCATTCTCTATTTAAAAATATTAAAACAGAAAAAATAACGAGGGATACTAATGAAAAACTGTTTCATAGTTAAATGCTTATTTTTTTGTCCTACAGTATTCTATAATGATATCCCACCTTGTTCCAATAGAACAGATCCTTAGCTTAGCATTTCATCTACTGCCATGGTGTAGAAGTGTTTAAGTCTAATTTCCTCTAAAATGACGTATCTAGTACCTAGGAAACCGGAATCGTGTTATTTTCGTAGGGAATAAATTGCTAAAACAGGCATAGGCTTGCAATGGAGTCGTTTCTTATACTAAACACCATTTCAATCCAAAAACTAATCAGACGATTCCGCTTCTCATGATACAATTAACTCAACATTGACAAAATTCGACTCAACCACTTGTGCAGAAGGCATATTGAGAAACGTTTAACTTGGAATGCTATTACTAGACTGAAACAACAAGACAGAAGCTAACCGTTTCAGGCTACTTCAACACTTACTAGACAAACCCTCTAAGCTCCCAATTAACTACAAAAGACTCTTCTACATGACCATCATCAGACCTATTTGGACATACGGAGTAGAGCTTTGGGGCTCCACTAAGCCATCGAAATCCTCGATAAAATGCTTAATGCCTCTTACTTTGTTACGTATAACATCATCAATAATGTCTTTAACGTACTATTTGTTACCTGATTTTTTGGCCCGAACCCGATTAAATCTTTTTATGACAAACTTTATTCTCTCTCAAACCTACCAGTTTCAAGCATAATCCTCCGAGGCGTCTGAAAATAAGATGGCCTCGTGACCATCTAGCTTAAATCTGTATTCCAATACTACCATGAGATTAACAGGAGATAGTTTCTCAACTTGCCTTTATCTCATTAAGTTAGCTATCATTGATTATATTTACTTGTTTTATAATTATAATACAGTTGAAAATTACTAAAAATTAATTTGTTTAAATGTTAAATGCAGTGTAATTTGATTGTATGTATATTACTTAAACTGTTTAAAGTTGTATTATACTAATATTATCGATATCTCATATGTTTATGAAAACACTAGATAATGAAATGATGGCTTCGCTCGCGTGGAATTTCATCTGCCGCATAAAGTTTCGTGACAGATCATTTTAAATAAATAATTAAATTTTTTTTTAACTATAAGTTACTCGTACATACAAAATTTCAGATGTCCAAACTTTCGCATTTATAATATTAGTAGGATTTTAGATAAAATACTTTACATACCGATCTTAACCCATTTAAAATATATATATATATATATATATATATATATATATATATATATATATATATTTTGGAAGTACGGGTAACTTATAGTTAAAAAAAATTTAATTATTCATTTAAAATGATCTGTCACGAAAC
Organism: Arma custos; assembly: GCA_037127475.1. Classification (NCBI taxonomy): domain Eukaryota; kingdom Metazoa; phylum Arthropoda; class Insecta; order Hemiptera; family Pentatomidae; genus Arma; species Arma custos. The sequence continues at coordinate 291,425 of JBBAGI010000110.1, forward strand.
TTTATGTGGCAGAAGAAATTCCACGCGAGCGAAGCCATCATTAGAAAAAAAACATGAAAGTACAATTATATGTAATCTTACTAATATTATAAATGTGAAAGTTTGTATGTTTGTCTCTCTTTCACGCAAAAACTACTGGACGGATTTGGATGAAACTTTACAGTAATATAGGTTATACATCAGAATAACACATAGGCTATAGCAAGCGCGGATATAGGGGGGCGAACGGGTGCACGCGCCCCCCGACAGTTTTTTTAGGAAGTGTGGAGGATCCATAATAGTACATAATTAAAGGCAATCACATGATAATAGTTGTTAAAATAACCGAAAGGACAGGAGTGAAACTATTTCTTTTGATATCCTACTAATCTTACTAATATTATAAATGTGAAAGTTTGTATGTTTGTCTCTCTTTAACGCAAAAACTAATGGACGGATATGGATGAAAATTATTGAGTAAAATAGGTTATACATCATAGACTATAGCAAGGGCAGATTTATGTGGGGGCACGGGGGCATGTTCCCCTCCCCGTTATAGTACATAATTAAAGGTAAATCAGGAACTTAGCATCTTGAAATTTGTAGATAGGTTCTTTGTACAGTTTAAGAAAGAAATTTGGATAATTCCACCCCAAGGGTTTCCCCTTTAATATAATAGGGGTTCAAAGGTTGTATTGAATCCTTCAGTTTTTAAGTTAGACACCTGATATTTTGGATGTATGAGTAACTTATATTTTAAAAAAATAATTATTTATTTAAAATTATCATTCACGAAACTTATGTAGCAGAACAAATTCCACGCGAGCGAAGCCGCGGGCATAAGCTAGTGTACTATAAATGTGCGGAACATGGAGAACAATAAACGTCCTTCACGTAGGGCTACTGCCAGAAGGGGAAAAAAAATATATGTATATATGTATATTTAACATGTGGCGTTGCGGTGATTATGGAATAGATGTTTTTGAACAGGTTCCCTGATATATACCTTAATAAGTTTTATTATTAGATGTTTTTTCTTATTAGAATTGTCTTAAAAATGTAATGGTTCTGGACCTAGCCAGGTTTAGCCCAGCTGGCTGTATCGAGGACAATTTTCCCCAACTGTGGGTTAGTGTTTCGCATTTTTATCTTATCTTCGTGTTATATAAAGTAAAGAATGTGTCCTCCGGGTTCATTCCTTAGCTACTCTTAGTTTGTTTACATTATTATAAAATTATGCTCTCGTTTTAAATAACAAGAAATTCAACTGTATTAAGTTTAAATATTAAAAAGAATATCTTTTTTTCGTTGTTTAATTTGTTTATTCTGTTTGACCATATTTTAATACATTTATCGCAGCTATTTTTATTATTTATTAGTTCTTTCACAAATAAAAATTATTAAATCTTAATTGACTTTTTAAATTGTTTTTGACTTATGGTTTATAACTAAAAATGGTTGTAAATCTTGGGGACCTTTGGTGTGATATTAGATTCCTACATTTTTCTTATTAACTATAATATATTTTTTTTAATCTGTACAAAACAAAGCTCAAATAAAACAAAAGCTTTTCATTATTCTATTTAATGCAAAGTCTAAATTTATCTAAACTATACTAACTGGGGTACTCGTAGTTTGATAGACTCTCTATGGGAGTTCAAAATAAGTACTAACCTGAACTTTAATTTGTAGAATATCAGGGTATCTAAGTATGTAATTAATTAAGTACCATGTACGATATACCAGTACTGTAATGCAATTGAATTAACAGTTATATAATTTGTAAAACGGGGATCTGTATTTAATATTTTCTTATAATGTAATGACATATAACATTAAGATGGGCTTGTGAAGTTGCTAGGCTTGGTAACGAACTTTAACTTTTTAGGACTAAGTAACAACGTTGTGCCGACTGGAAAGCATCTGAGGGATAGTGTTAGACGGTTGCGTTGAGAGTGATCTGATGGATTTGGGTTTAGGAAATGGACCGTGGAAAGAAGTTTCTAAACTTTTATTATTATTATTATCTTATTATTATTATTAATGTAAAGATATATAATATAGTTGTTTTTTTTTGTTGCACTAGTAAAACCTATCTTAACATGGGCTAAAAGATGTTTTATATAAATTATAAATTGTTACGGTTGGTTGTGGAATTCAATTAATTAATTAGTTTGAGGTGTTTACACATTTTTTTTTTGTGTGCTCGTAATGCTGGCAGTCATGTTACTTTATATTTCTGATTGGACAGGACTAGGTCGGGTAACTCTTCCTCTCCAAACCGAGTTCATTTCCGCTGTACTTTGGGCGCAAGGTGGTCAACTGTCGACTTTTCGGCTTAATTTTCTTGTGTTTCATTTTCTATTCCCACGCGGTTTAGTGAATATATATTGTTACGGGCTACTGGGTATTAAAAATGAATTAAACAATTCCTTAACTAAAGATACTGATATTTATTAATAAAATGATAAAAAGGATACAATTAAACTATTAACAATTAAATTATTGAACTAATATAAATTTATAATAACAATATTCTAAATATTTATTATCTAGGCCTAACTCCTATTTAATTATTACAATAATATAAGATATTACTAATTCTAGATAGCTTAACTAGTTACAATAGTTTCTATGAATATTATAAAATTACACTACAATTTATAACTAATAGTTAACACTTACAGTTCACTAGTCCACCGACCGTAAGATTCTCCAAGTATGACAAACTGACACACAGTAACAAACCGAAACAGTTTATTACACTCGCGAGACTGTCACAGTTCACTGACACACTTATTACACTGGCCGGTTCAACACTGACTAGTTTATCACACTGACACTCACTTATCACAGGCCTTCTCTGCTCTACTCTCAGACTAAGACTGACTGGCTGGAGGTGAGGGAAGTATTTAAATAGGCAAGGCAGAACATTCTAGAACACGGATGGGCCAGACAATTCTGGAATCTTCTTAATCCTTTTCCGACAAAAGGAGACGATCTAGAACGGTCCTAATCCTATTTTAACTTCTCCCGCCGACGGATTCAAGCCGCTAATCCTTTGCTTCCTGTGACCGTAACAATATATATATTTCACATCTAGTTCCCTGATAAAGTATCTCCCCGCTCCCACTGTGGAATGGAATAGTATTGCGACCAAAATGTGGAGGCATTAGGAAAAAATACCACAAGGCCCACTTGTTGAACCAATTACCTCTCCTAATACCTGTACCGGTACCTGCTGTACGTCCACTTATCAAAACAAAATATTTTTAATGAATTAAAATTCTACAGCTATTACTTACTATATATATTTTAGGATGACCTGGGGTGTAATGGTTAGCACAGCAATATTCCGGATTCGCAGCCCGACATGTAGCCTTATGTTTTTTTAAAAAATAGTCAACAATTGTTAATTATGGATACATACATGTACCTGGGTCCTGAGGATGCACGATGTTGGGTACACGTTAAAAATTAGGACTCCACTGTTGCATCGTTCAATTAGCCTTAGCTGCATAAAGTAACGTTATGCTGAATGAATGAACAAACAAATTATAATTACTCAGTTTATTTTAATATAAAAAGGTTCCTCTTCAGTAAGCTAGTCCTTGAATTTAGATTTTCAATAAAATATTGTTTTATACCCATGTGATGACCCAATAATGATTTTAACTTGTTTTTTTGTAATGCAGAAGGCTGAATACTCCCAAAGAGGTCAGAATACGATAGCTCTATAATTGATTCCAATGTTTGTATTTTTTTTTTTTTGATATTTTTTAAACAGAAAAATTCTTGGTTTTCCTTGATGCAGTTACGTCAAAGGAATTTTCAGACAACATAAAAATTTAACATTTTAACAAATTAACTGTTATTGATGATTTATAGGCAGGTATACTATTGAATTCAGTAAGGTATAATGAACATCCATTGAGAATTCATCGCGATAAACGTTATCGGAACCATTTTCGACGAGTTACGTCGCTGAATTTAAATTATCAGGTTCTTGAAAACGATTCGGTATCATAACTTTTTTTTTTTTTTACTAATAAAAATGGAACAAATATCATTTTTATTCAAAGCTTTAAAATTGAATATGCTCCCTTAATTAATGTTTTTCTTTTCAAGAACTCAAGAAAAAAGCAAAAAAGGTTACAGGCTATATCAAAGAGGTTCTTTGAAGGTTGAGTTTCAAATTAAAGTACTTTTTTTTTTGTATACCTTTACAGAACTAGGAAACTGTCTGAAACCTCGTTAAAACGGGAGGGTGTTCATTCGCATTTTAGTTTTAAATGTTATCGCTGTTAAAGTGTGACCTGTCTGACTCTAATTTGTAAGTAAATAGAAGTGTATATATATTAAACCTGTACCACTAGAACCCACATACGGTCTTGGGGGTTCAGTACATGGTGGAGACTGGAATGTTTTCCAGGTCTACTATCAGGGTTATCTCCTAATTAAGAGTACCCACTTTATGGAGGCTGGGTGAGCTCCCGGAGGGTCTGCAGATCTCTTAAGGGCCATCAGTTAATTGATCTGTCAATGTCAGATTTGAACGCTGGGTCTTCAGCATAGGAATTCAGTGCTCTACTCCTCAGCGACTCCAATATGTATGTCATCATCGATTTCCTGATGGATGCATTTCCTGCCGTCTATTTCTTGATCTAAGTAAAGAATGATATGTTTTAATACACCATATCATTTGTTTATTCCGTTCATTATATTTTCCGGTGCGTAATTCGTTATTTATACGTTCCTAAATTTAAATTTTGCTTACCCCAATTCTTTCTATCCGCCTTTCATTTATTATATTTCGTACTAGTGCTGATTTTTCTTTGCTGTTGACTTCATGTTGGATAAAAAAATACATTTTTGAATTTTAACTAGAAAGTTGGAGTTTGTGAATCTTTGTAGTCGTTTAATTTGAAACTTGAGGTATAAAATTTCATAGAATATTTTGGATAGCTTTCCCTATGCGCCTAAAAAAAACGCAAGCTGTTAGTGTATTGATTGCAATAATAATAAATGTCTATTTGCTGTCATTATGTTTATTACTTTTATTGGCTTTTGAATGCGTTACGTCTCGCTAGCAATGATTCTTGTTTAATATATATGACCCTTTAGTTAACACATTTGAATTACGTGCACTAAAGTTAATACGTTAATAAAGCGTTCGCTTGGCAGAGGACATTCCTTCCTTTTCTCTCCTGTCTCTTTAAATATGCACTCGCTTCGTGTCCTCGGCTCCATGATTTGTAACCCTCCTCTGTTTTGTAGTTCTTTACAATTCTCAATGCCGTCGCGAACAGGAGACAATAGGATGCGAGATAGATAGGACAGGAATAGTAGGAAATACGTCATTTATGCATATTCAAAAACGTCCTTCCTTTTTCCAGAAATTGATTGGGTATTCTTCCTTACGAAAATGAATAGAACATAAAATCTCATAGAGTAATTTTTTTTAACACGTTAATGCTCTCAATTTATGTGGTTATGTTTGTACTATACTTTCGAGGAAAGAATGTCTGTCACCCTTCGTTTTATTGAACCGCACCCTGATTATTTCTGCGTCTTGAGTATACTATAAGGTTCATCTCGAATATTAGTTGACCTTCCATGTTTGGGGAAGGAGTCCAGGTTGATGGCAGGGAAAGGATTTCTTAAATATGGTGGACTATTTATTCGAAACATAAGTTTCCACCTGCATTGCAGGTCTTCTTCAGGGCTGGATAGACAAAACACAACAAACAAATTGAGTTCAGGGAAACCGGAGGAGCTTGGCTTGAGGGGCCTATTAGTAATATTTCATTATTACATTTTGTTTATTTCCATTTCCATTATTATAGGAAAGGAAGGTAGGTGTTATCAGTATCAGAATTATCTGTGTAAGCAGCGGTGGATAACATCCCTAATGGGTACCGTCTAATACACAAGTACCTTTTTTAGTACCTTGTTTGTATCTTGCCTATCCAGCTCTGAAATCTACTGCAATGTGGGTCGAAACGTTCGTTTCCTAGTATATAGTTCAAGCCTATTTTTTAAATCCTTTCTCTGACCTCCACCCTCCGGACCATTTTCCACCCCACGCTGTCTGATATCACAGGAAACCTGTACCTATTTGCCAAGTCCTGTAACCACTCCTTTTACCCCGGCTCATTGGAAGAACGTCTCCTAGGTGACGCTTTGTCTATCCGCGCATCTCGCTAAAGTGTTAAGTGTGATATCTTCAGGAGCCGCTAGGGCGAGATGGGGCCGCCCTAGGGCCTGGGCTCACCATGCGCAGACCTCCCCGCTACATCATATACTCGTATGGAACATAATGAGATCGTCCGCAGCAGCGGGTCTCTCAAGAGGAGCAGCAGCTTCAAGAAGCTACTCAAGTTACCCATATGGGGATCAGGTAAATCATGTATAATTTATCTTGTATTGTATCTTTGTTGATGTTATTTGTTTATATTAAATATATGTTCGTAAACCAATGATTTCCTGTCCTGTATCGTTAATGACATCCCACTTATTCTTGTAGAACAGATCCGGTAACAAGGGCTACTTCAACATTTATTAGACAAACGCTCTACAGAAGAATCCCATTTGGACTTGGAAAATAGAGCTTTGGGGCTTTATTAAGCAATCGGATTCTTCTCGTATCCAATCCTTGCACATTACAATTCAAAATCCGATGATAAAATCATCCATAATGACCTCAATGTTCCATTTGTTTGCTGATTTAAGCCCGATCCACATATCAATACTTTCCTCACATACTTTATTCGCACTCAAATCCTCTAGTTACAAACTTCGATTCCTTGCTTTTCTTCCGAGGCATTCGAAAAGAAGATGGTCTCGTGACTTTCTAAGTTGAATTGGTCATTTGAGTACTACTGCTGGGTAGTTCCTCTTCTTTAATTGTATCTATCTCATGCCATTATGTATCATTCATCCTTATTACTTGATTTATAATTTATTATTATACAGTTATAAATTGTAATAAATTAAAGTAAAATCGGCTTACGGAGCTTAATTAGTATTGTTATAATTGGTACTTATTCCGCTAGTTGCTGGTTGGTGATAGGAATAGTTAATGTCGCGTCAAATGATGTCACATTACGTCATTTTTACGAGTCACAATCTTGTTTATCTTTAATCCATAAAAAAAGTGATAGGCAATTTGAGAATGAATAACATTGCCAGTAATGGCTAATTCAAAATGAGTAATTTTGACCTGCATCACTTCCAGCTATATGCCATTTACAATATTGGAAATTATGCCAGAGTCTAATATTACTCTAATATACAACCTTTTCCTCCCTCGCCCGCTCCACCAAAGTGTGGAACTCAATCCCTCCTATCATCCGGCATGCTTCTTCTCTGCCTTCATGTAAATCGTTGCTACTCTAACCTCTCCTGATCTCCCAAAAAGATACTATCATGTAGCCTTCTGGCCAGATATATATATTTATATATATACTAGCTTATGCCCGCGGATTCGCTCGCGTGGAATTTGGTCTGCCACATAAAGTTTCGTGAAGATCATTTTAAATAAATAATTTAATTATTTTTAAAAAATATAAGTTACTCGTACATCAAAAATTTCAGATGTCTAACTTCAAAACTGACGGATTCTATACAACCTTTGAACCACTATTGTATTAAAGGGAAAACCCTTGGGGTGGAATTATCCAAATTTCTTTCTTAAACTATACAAAGAACCTATCTACAAATTTCAAGAAGCTAAGTTCCTAATTTGCCTTTAATTATGTACTATAACGGGGGGGCACATGCCCCCGTGCCCTCACATAAATCTGCCCTTGCTGTAGCCTATGATGTATAACCTATTTTACTCAATATATTATCATGTGATTTACCTTTAATTATGCCCTATAATGGATTCTCCACAGTACCTAAAACACTGTGGGAGGGGGCAAATGTACCAGTGCGCCCCCACCCCCATAAATCCGCGCTTGCTATAGCCTATGTGTTATTCTGATGTAAAACCTATATTACTGTAAAGTTTCATCCAAATCCGTTCAGTAGTTTTTGCGTGAAAGAGAGACAAACTATATATATATATATATATATATATATATATATATATTATGTTTCTTTTTCTTTTCATGTTTGTTATTCTAAAGGGACTTGGTCCCACAATAAAGTTTATTTTCTATTTTATTCTATTCTACTTACGTTTTATTGACGTTTATTTTTTTTACTTGCGTCGAAATTAGATTATACTTCTGGCTGTGTTGGTAGAGAGCTTTGAATGAAAATAAACCATCTTCACTTCCCAGTTGAAGTGAGGGAGGAAGAAGTTGTGCTCGAAGTTGGAGCCAGGCATCGGCTCCTTCCTTGACCCGGTTCGGTCCGAGCTATATAATTTTGAATTGAGATAACTAGAAGAGCGTGAAATGCTTTCATTGGGACGGAAAGTCCCCTTTTAGAAGGTTCACTTCCTAGGTACATCGTCATCCCTAACACTGGTTAGAGAGTAGTAAACATAAACATCATCAACTTAATTCTTGTGTATGTTACTAATTATGTTGTAATATTATTGTGCTGTTGGCAACAAACTTAACAGTGCACTAAGGAAATACATAACATAACTGGCAAAATAGGACTTTGACAATAAAGTCTTAAAGCCACAAAAAAAAAAAAAAAAAAAAAAAAAAAAAAATATTATTGTCATATCGATTATAGTAAGTACGATTAATCATTTATTTTCTCTTTAGACGACCAATTCGATATTCCTTTACTCTCAGTCTTGCAAATTTAATTAAGTAAGACTTAATTATAAGTTAAAAAGATTAAATAATTAATTTCGATTTCCAGTTAATTAATTATCTATTTTAATTCGATTATTGCTGCAATTACGAATTAAAGGCTTCATGTTTGAATTAAATCAGTTTCTATTGTATATTCATTAATGTCCCCTCCTCGTTATTTCAATGGACTTTGTCTTAACAAGCGTATCCTCATTACTATGAAGGAAAAGAAATTTGTTCATTTATGAATTATTCAATTATTTAAGTTTGTTATTCATATATAAAAGTAAGTTAAACTTTTTCTTTTGGAAAGACAGAAAATTATATTCGTTCACTTCATTGCCTTAGTGGCACAAAAACTAATCTTCAAGTTCGCCTTTTTTCAGAAGATAATGAAACAGTGATTTATTGTCTAAAAAGTAATAAATATTGATGATAATTGTTGACCTATGATAATTTATGTTGAAGAAATCGGTCCGGGTAGAGGTCACTGAATGAAATTCTCAAGTAATTCCAGAAGATATTTATTGATAGCCAACGTTTCGACCTACGCTGTAGGTCTTCTTCAGGGCGATATGCAAAATACAGACAATTTAAGAAAACGGTACGAATATTAAAACATTTTAAATATAGAATAAACTAAAAGAAGGTGAATACAGACAAAAAAAAATTGATAAAGATGTACAGTAAGGTAATTATGAAGGTTAAAATGTAGAAAATAATAATAAAACATGAAGAAAATAATAATAAAACAGAAAGTGTTGACAGTTAAAAAATTAAGGTATTACAGATAAAAAATAAAAACTGAATATACAATAGGAATGTGAAATGATATGGGTAAATTAGAAAGTGATAAGAATTACGCACTAAAATTATAAGTAATAAAAAAGAAGAAATAAAAATTGTAAAATTATAAAAATCTAGAAACGAATTATATAAAATAAAATAAAATTGAAAATAAAAATTATTTTAGAAAATACAGTATTAATATTGATAGGTAGAAAATACTTATACTAGTGTAAAGACTATTAATTGCATAAGAGAATGTAAGAAGACAGTTTATAAAAGTGTAAAATATCAATTGTATAAAAGTAGGTATGTTTTAAGTAAAGTAAGTGATAATACAATCAGGCTATATTGGACTAAAATACATTTAAAAAAAAAAAACCGGCAAGGATATGGTATTTATGATATTATGATATATATTGATGATATTTAGGGTGGTATATAGATAACTAAACAAATAAACGCCTTACAGTAATAGTGAGCTTGGAAGTAGTTTCCCCGGACCAATTTCTTCAACAAAAAGTAATAAATTTTGAAATTAAAAAACAAAATTATATCATTAACTATAATTTAACTATGTTTTCCATTCTTATTTGTCACCAGTTTAATAACTTAACAATTTACATAATTTGCATTACTCTTTAATTTGTCTCACATGTTATTTTATAATTGATCTTACTCTCTGTATTTCTTTACATTGTTATCATTTCTCTACATAAATTATGCTATTCTTCCTTGGTACTGCAATGTTTTCTATAATTATTTTCCGTTTCTTCCTTAGCCATGAATATGGCCTACACCTTAGGTCGAAACGTCGGCACATTTATGTATGTTTTGCTTATTTTTTTTTTATCTTTGACTGCATCCCCTGACCGATTCAATCCATTATTAAAAACAGTTATAGTGAAAACAAAAAAAAAAAAAGCAATGCAGACATATCACAGGTATTTCAAAAATGTTAGTTTAGAAGAGAGATATTCGTGCTATTAATGCCACGATTTACGTTATGTTTAATTGTATGGCTTGTTCCATTTTTTTAACATTGACGAATTGAGCTGTTATTTTTTAAAAAATGATTCTAATTATTATTATTATTCTTAATTAAATTTAAAAGGTGTATAGGCTTTTTAGTGATGAATCCGTTTGCCGATATGTTAAAAGTTATTCAAATGGAGAAACTTTTAGATATCGCTAATATGAAAAAAATTGTCCTATACCTCTTTCAAATATGACAGCTCAATTGACGCCTAATTTTATTCTTCAATATTCAATAATTGTCTTTATTTCATTGCAGCTTTGAAACTTTCAGTTTCAAAGTATTTATGATACAGTTTTCAATCTTGTTAAAAAATTCATGGAAATAGAGGCGATTGTGGGATTTACAGTCCATGCTGGTCCTCGCCCTGCCTCTGTAATGTAAATCACTAAATTGTGGGAAAACCCTGTGGTTTAGTGTGGTCTCGGACAAATCAAAATACTGCACAACAGTAATGTCTGAACCCATGATTCTTCATGGGTTATAGTGCAATGGTTCATTAGTAATCAATTTTAAACCGTTTTTTATAACCGCATATTTTTTTATATATTGCTAGAGTAAGAATTATTGAAATTGAATTTCTCATTATAACTTTTTTTGGTTATAAATAAGCCATTTTTATTTCTAGCGAGTGTGCAGTTAATAAACCTAAATCACTAAAAAACTTCACGTGTTGGATTAAGCACTTTACGAATGGTTTTTCAAGAAGACGATATATTAAGTACCCACGTCAGATGGTTTTCCCCCCAATCCGTTGATAAGTGGGCAATCCATTTAGTAATGGCTTGAGCCAATTCATTGCTGAAAGAACACTTATCATTCTACTGACGGGCTTCGAATCTGGGGATCTGCATGTGCTAGCGATGCTATTCTTATCCCAACGCCCATTAATATTATATACCCCTACTAAACAAATACCACAAATTATTAAACAATATTAAATAATAACTCCTTGGAATTCTTCTAATGGGGTCAAAAGTAGTGGATTGCTTAGCATAGCAGCACAAAGTCCATGGTCGCAGGCACTTAGCCCTGCAGTTGGCCCAAGGATTTTTCAAAAATTCTTGGTTATGCTGTCCTTAGGAAAATACGTAAAATGGGGGTCCAGAGCCTTTGCGGTGTCAAGTTTGTACTCGTTAAAGGGTTGACAAAATTTAGAGCTCCCATTGTAGTGTTACGGGCTACTGGGTATTAAATTGGATTAAACTATTCCTTAATCAAAGATATTAATATTTATTAACGATGTAACAAAAAGAATACAATTAAATTATTAAACTGATATAAATTTACAATGACAATATTTTAAATATTTATTATCTAGGCCTAACTCCTATTTAATTATTACAATAATATAAGATATTAATAATACTAAATAGCTTGTATTATTTACATTAGCTTGTACAAATACCATAAAATTACAACTACTACTGATTAACACTTACAGTTCGCTAATTAAAGTCCACCGACCGTAAGATTCTCCAATTATAACAAACTGACACACAATTATACTCACAAACTGTCACAGTTTTTGATACACATATTACACTGACTTATTACTGATTCAGATGTTCATCACACTCGCGCCGAGAGGGTATTTAAATAGCAAGGCCGACACAGAGTGGGGGATCTGGAACGTCCGAGAAAAGTCTCTTTGATCTCTGCCGACAAAGGGACTTAAATCCCTTGCGCCTGTCTTTCTCTCTGTGACCGTAAAAGTAGTATCGTCATAATAGCCATAGCAGCATAAAGTGACGTTAATGAATAAACAAATAACTTCTTCTAATTGATTTATATATATTTTTTTTCGAAATGTAATTTTTCAATATGCATTATCAGTTTCTATGCTTTCTCTTTATGTTCACAACTTCGAACCTTTTTTTTTTCTATGTTCTGCCTTAGAATATTTTTGTTTTCAATACCTTTTTCCGAAATGCTTCTCTGTCATTTATTTCTTTATGTTTTTGCAATCTTTGCTCTTCAAATATTTTTTCACTTCATGAATCCAGTTATCCGATATTCGTGATCACAACTTTTTCGTAAAAAAAATTACATTTATATTTCTAAGTGTGTAGATAGAGTACCGAGTTGCTAGGCTTAAGATCGCTTATTCAAATCCCACTGTGATAGTTGGTATGATTTAACCTGTTAAATTAACAGCCACGGGTAGACACCGTGGGATCTCCTAACCTGCTAGGGCTCAGCCAGCCTGTATAAAGTGAGTACTCTTAATAGGGAGAAGAACGAGGACGTTGAGCTTGATCAAAAAATCACCTTCTTGCACAACCGTAGCCATAGACAGTAGTCTCTAACATGTTCTGAACCCAAGGCCGTACATGCGTTGTTGTAGTTTTGCAATTTTATATTAATAATAAATTTTAAATTGACTTTGATAAACGCATATGGTTAAAAACATTCCTCCTCATACCTTAAGGTAATGCTGTTATTGCTTAAATGTAAATGAAAAGTAATTTTTTTTTTCAATCCATAACTTGTCGAATCCCTTCGGAGTTATCGCATCAACGGTTGACATTTTTTGTCTTTAATCTTCTCCTCCCATCTCTCTCATTCTCTCTCTCTCATCCACTTCGTAGGGTTGACCTTGCTCTAGAAATTTCCAATTACTTTTTATTATTCCGTTTCGGAATATGATCTTCTACCGATTCCTATCTCGATCAGTAGTGATAAGGCACACAGTTCTCCAAGTACTGTTTTCGAAATCTGGGTGTTAATAAGGTACGGAACATGTTTAGAAAAATGCATTTAAAAAAAGTTAAATTACAAAGATAATAAGGTTCAATTAACAAGGGCAAGCATTTAAGTGACGATAGTAGGCCTAAAGACTTCATATGGAAAAACTTTTGCTCATAACAATAAAAACTTCTTATGGACCACGGTCAAATTTCCGGTAAAGCAGCAAGAAATTAAATTTTTTGTTCTTTCATTTTAATAATATTATATCGTGGGACGGTCACCTGTGGTCTAGTGGTTAGCGTAACAAACTACTAAGCCCAAGATCGCGGGTTCGTAGCCCGGCAGGTGGCCCTAGGATTTTTTTAAGGGAGTAAAAAATCCTTAGTTACGCCGTCCTTCGGAAGGGACGTTAAACGGGGGTCCCGAGCCTGTACGATGTCAGGTACTCGTTAAAAATCCCTATCCTAATTAAACCTGGATAGGCAAAATTTAGAGCTCCCACTGTAGCATCGTCCGATTAGCCATAGCAGCATAAAGTGACGTTAAATGAACAAACTAACTATTATATCGTGGATTTATTTTGGATTCGTTGCTAGGGAACGCCAATACAATATTACATCACAAGAAAATGTTTGTATATGATTGATAGATTTTTTTTTTTAATTGTATTTTATTGAATAGAATAGAAAATTAACGTTATTCTGTGACTAATTACTTTTAGAACAACAACTATTAACAGAAAAAGAAACATACATATCTAATCAGAAGGCTATACAACTCACATCATAAAGTATTTATAATGTGGCATAAATGTTAATACAAAATATATATGTATATAAAAAATACGAAGCCTATCATAAAACTAAGCCACTAAAGAAAATAAATAAATTAACAGCAACAAATAAATACACGAGCTAGGGCGCAGTGGTTTCTTTGCATAATCCATATCTTCTTTACAAAAAACAAAACAAAAGAAAGACATAGTATTTAGTGAAGTTTATATATTTTGGTCACTGTTTACTTGCTTACATATTCAAAATACTGTTGGTAATTAGAACCCCCCATAGTTCCCACGATGAGGATCTATGAATGAAATCGATATATAAATAAGTACTGGTTAGGGAGGGGGGGGGGCAATCTCCCGATCAAACCATAAAGTACGAATCCCGTAAAATAAATAGCCTAGGACATCCTACACTAACCTTGAATGAAAAAGCTCCAAGCGTTGTGTATGTCAATCTGGTGCTGTTTGAAACTTTGGTGGGGTGCCAACTGGGATCTATATTTATACATCCGCATCATGGCTAATTGTCATTATTCCTCAGGGAACGTGTGCCGCCCTAACCAAGTTATGACGTGTGGGTATTTGGAGGTACAAGGCCAAGAACATGTATGTTTATATGTTAGTACATGTAGTGTATGTATATCGCTGTGTAAGGGACGTGTACTAAAATATTAATTATGAAAGGAGGAAAAAAATAGTCTGGATATAGCTAAAGAAATTCTCTTATATCTGGAGAACTGTTTAATTGGCCGAGATTCGAAACCGGGTCCTTCGCGTCTCTAGCGCGGTGCTCTAACCATTGAGCTACCAAGGCTCGCATCCATGCCAGGCAAATTCATTCTTTTCACTGGTACTATATATATTTATTTATTCTATATCAGAACATACGTTTTAGTTCATATTTAATTGCAATATTCCAATAATTTAGCTGCCTGGCCAGATATATTTACATTAATTTCTGTACATTATTGTTATTCTTAAGGGACCTGGTCCTAGAATAAAAATATTTTTCTATTTTATTCTATTCATGGGTTGTAGCGGTATAGAATTTTAATGGATCATAGATATCTAGTGGAACGCATTCAATCCAAAGTCCTGAGAACTGTTGTCAATGCTCCTTATTATGTTTCCAACAAAACCCTCCATAATGATCTCAACATTCCTTTCGTCCTCGATCTCATCCCTACTAAATTTTCAAGCTTTCACCAAAACCTTGCCTGTCATCCCAACCCCCTGGCTCAGATTCTGGTACTGGCACTGGCCAGATTCTCCACTCACGACCTGTGTGTGTGTGAAGCGCCCTTAGCCAGCTTCCATTGGCGTTTAATGCCAGTGACGCGGCTGGGAAATGGGGCTGGGGCCTCCCGGACTCCTGCTTTGCCCTCATTCATGAGGAAGAAGCTCAGTTCGGGGACCCCAGGCAAATTGTAAATAGAGTATGAATGTGTACAGTATATTTCTTTTATGTTTTATTTATTATTATTATTTTTTTATTATATATATATATATATATATATTTTTTTTTACTTTATTTTTGTATATTTTTTTTGCTTGTATATATTTATTTATGCATTTATTTCGTTTATATCATTGATTTTTTATGGAATGATTGTAAGCTACATAGCACCATTACTTATTGCCCACAACAGGCAGATTGTAATGCTTCAATAAAGTGTTTTTCTTCTCTCTAAAAAATGTCTAGTGGAAGGTTAACTGCCCGGTTCGTGTTTTACTTACAATATATATATATATATATATATATATATATATATATATATATATATATATATATATATATATATATATATATATATGCATATCCATTTACTATTGTTTTTTGTACAATCACTGGAATTGTTTATTTTACGGGTTCTTGAGGTTGGTTGGTTCGGTGCAACCCCTCAGCCCCAAGCCTTTAGCCTTGTTTTAATCATTGAGATTAGTGCTTTGAACTGAATTGGGTCCTCGTTGGGCCTGTATATTTAACACCCGAGTCGAGAATCCTCCTCCAGTGGTTTCCCGGAACGACAAGTCCTTGTGGTTAGAGGCTGAGAGGTTTCATGTTAGTAGCATAAACATGCACGGTACAACATTGAAATAATTTATTATGTCCTGAAAAATGTCACTACTCAATTATAAAACAATGAATATATAGTAAGGCAATATGATAAAGCTTTTTATAAAGCATAAGATCAAAGTTATAAAAGGAAAGAATATACTTTATATATGTATTGTAGATGATCTACATTGGAGCAACTTACAAAAAAATAAATTTCTGAATTAAGGGAAAGTCATTAATAGTAAAAATCAATTATTAGTTTATTGTCTCATCGCAGTAACCTTGCTTAACTATCTTCATGTTAGAGAAGAATTGGTCGACTGTACCTTCTAATGTAAGGAAGAAATAGTTGGGGGTGCAGTCAATCAAAACACCAAAATAAGCGTAACTTATTTATTATGTGCCGACGTTTCGGCCTACAATGTAGGCCATCTTCAGGGCTAAGAGAGAGAAACAAACAGAAATATATAAAAACGTAGCAGTAACAAGAATATATAAAGTGGTACAGGAGTGGAAATTAAAATAGTGACTAGATATGATGAAATAGTGAATAGAAATATGATAAATAAGAATGAATATAAGAGTGGTTACAGAATATAATAAACTTAAAATAGTGATAGATAAAAATAAAATTGTATATGATGAACAGAAATTCTATTAGTGACATATAATAATAAAAGAATACGAATATAAAATAGAAAAAATACATGTCAAGAAAGGATAAAATGTAAACAATAATATAAAGGGAAAGAAAAATGAGGAGGTAAACGGAAAGATACAAAATGAGAAGATTAAAATATAGAAAAAGGGGGGTTGAGTATGAAGGATTTAGAAAAAACTAGTTTAATTATAGATATGGATAAGATACCAGACATGAGGGGTTACATAGGTAAAATGTAATAATACAAGCATATATAGAAAGAAAAGATTGATAAATTTCAAAAATTAAACATTGAAAGTAGTGTATTTATAACTATGAACTATGAAGTATGAAAAGAAAAAGAAAATATAAGTAAGGGGAAGTTAATATATAACTGTATACATTATAATATGTTAAACAATAAGTTTTTATATGTAATTAAATAAAGTAAAAAAATGTTTGCGCTGCCTAGCAACAGATCCAGGGACTACTTTTTCTTTAGCCTTTTGTTGTGCACGATCAATTAAATTATAAATATATCCAGAACTTGGCAAATCACAGTCCTTGATTTCCTTAAGCCGCTACACAAAATACAGCATTAAATTTAAATTGCAAAAATGGGATGAATCGATTTTAAAAATTAAATTAGCATCACCTTATATTTTCGATTATTATTTTCGATTATATATTTCAATATTTCGATTTTAGTACAGTTATTTAAATAAAGAGAATGGAGGACTATTATGACCCCCATAGCACGTGACCTGGGCTATAAGCCTTGAAGAAGACCTGCAATCTGGGTCGGTTTATAATTGATGATTTATTACTATTTAAGAAATTAATTCGTTCACCTCCATCTGGAATATTTCCCTCCATAAGGTCAACTACTAATTACCCATAATATTATTTATTTATTATATTTATAACATAATTACATATGAGGCGCCAGGTATCAAAACCGGGTACATCCGTTTACGGGACTGATTAAAGAAGATTCAATTTAAAAAAATAATCGATTATAACCTGTATAAAAAAACCTGTACCTGTACAACCCGTGAACGGGTCTGGGGTTCAGTACGTTGTAGAGACTGTACTGTTTCATGGGCAACGGTTCTGCAGATACGCAGATTTGACCAAGATCACGCTCAACCGCCAGATTTCCCCCTTATTTTGGGTGCTGAGTGAACCCCAGGAGGGTCCTAGATCATATATGATCCATCTACGGCTGCTAACAGACTAAAAATCTCGCCTCCAGCGGGATTTGAACCAGGATTTCCGGTATGACAACTCAGTGCTCTGCCACTGAGCCACTCCACTCCCCTTCAATCAATCGAATCAATTTGTTTTATTATTTGTCGTTATTTTGCTAACAATTCATTTCAAACAATAATTACTAACAATTGGTTATGATCTTCTCTTTTTTTAAAATCTCATTTAATATTAAAAAAACATGTTGGATATAATATAGACTTTGATCAAAAATTGTCATTTAATGTAATTGATGGAACATACTTTTGATAGTAAATGGAATCATTTGGTATTGATTTTTGAAGAATCTAGACGTTTTTGAAACAAACACAATTAATACATCATTTCTGGCATTAAAAACTTAAAGCAGAGCGTACCCCGTCAGTTGTCGGGTCGCGATATCAGGTATCAGCCTCATCAATTTTCTCTATGTGTGCTTTGCTCTGACTCGCCGTTATCTTGAGCAATTCTAGAATGTGTTTTAAGCCTCTGCATTATGACCTGGTTACTATTAGTTCGGTTTAAAACAGTAAATGTGAATAATAATTAAGTTTATATCTACGAGTATATTTATTTTTAAATATTTATGTAAAATATATTTTTTTTCCAAAATAACTGGATGATCATGGAGAAAACGAAGAGAAAGACACTTCATTCAAATTTGCTAGATGCGCAATTGCGCAGGTGCAAATGAAAATTAAATAATAATAATAATAATTTAAATGCTGTATGAGCCTTATAAGATAGCCTCTTGGCCAGGTATAGATTATATTTCATATTGATGTATATGGGATCTTGTCTTAGGATAAAATAATTTTTCTATTATACTCTATTCTATTCAATTACTTTATTTATCTCCAGCTGGTACAGAAACATGTTTTTGGCTCAATTAATTAGTACTAAAGTATCTCATTTCACCCTATCCTTTACAAACTAGGCTAAAAAGTAGAAAATAATCCCTTAAAGGACTAGGAGCAAGGATGACAACTTAATTTGTTGAAATATTGTAGCCCAACATGTAGAAGAGGTCATGAAGAGGCGATTAAGTTCAGTTGTTTTGTTTATGACTACTATAGGATATAAATAGGCTAGAATGCCTACAATATCTACCTTTGTGCTATTCTAATTTTTGTTCTGTATCTAAGTTTGTGATACATATTTTTTTTTCAAATTAAAAATATAGTTTGTTTTATTCTATTCAATCTGGAGATGAAATCTTGTAGGCACCTCGTAGACTAAACTTAGCATTATTCCCAGCAATATTTTTTCTCACTCGCTTTGGCTCGGGTACAAACCTATAGCTGAGGGAATAATGCTATTCTTTAGTCTCTAGGTGCATAAATAATTATTGCCCGCTTGACGTTGTCTTTTTCTTCTCCCTTTTCTTTTTATAAATATTTTACGGTTAGGATATTGATCGTCTTAGAGTAGAGAAGCTGCTGCGAATAGATTGGCTTTAACAAGTTAGTACGGGATTGGCCTAGAAGTGAGATAAAAGTTGGCTTTATAAATGATGGCGGGCTGGAATCGATCAGTCCAAGTGTACTTGATTGATAACTGTGTTTTAGGATAAGGCATGTCGAAGCAATGTATGTTAGGTGTTTAACCTAGAGGTGAGGTGTCTTTAAAATTGATTTGTCTTGTTTAATACCGCTCTTAGATATATATACCCCTAATGAATGGCGTAGTTCAGTGCGTAGGGTGCTCAGTTGCTAACTAACCCAGATCTGCTATGTTGTTAACAGCCTTGGAGATGGACCCTTGGGGACCTCCAGACCCTCCTTGGGCTCACCCAGCCTCTAAAAGGCTTATATTGCTACAAGTTTTCATTGGTACTCATAGAAATGAGGGGTGAAATTCCGGCCGTTGGATCGTGTGGTCTGAACTTAAGACCCTTCATGTATAGTTGTCGTACAAGTTTTTACTGGTACTGGTAGAGGCTAAGGGTGAAAATCCGGCAGTTGAGTGCTTTAGTCCGGTTGTAAATTAGTAATTATCTATATTCTCTTGGTGTCGAACAGTCCCTATAAATTGGACACTATTGATTGGAGAAAAAACCTGATGAAAGAACAAAGGGGGTTCCAGAAAGAAATGTCTGTAACTGGGAAGGTTAGAATCAGGAAAAAATGTTCATTTCCACCAGCCACTTGTTATCAATATCACTCTATTTAAAAAACAAAACAAGTTAACCAAAATAAAAATTTTCGAATTGATGTCAGAATTTTATTTTATTTTTTTAAATTATTATTTTTTGTAATTTATTTAATTGTTGTATGATATAATTATTTTTAAATATTTTATTTGAAAAGAAAAGATATGACAAGGACCGGGACTCGAACCCGGGTTTTTCACCTCTCCGTGGTGACGCCTCAACCATCTCGGCCAACCTGGCACGTTTCTCGGCCAGCCGTAGCAATTCCTTTCACCGATCCTACATCTCCGTGTTCTCGCAATTTGCGATGTATACAAGGGGAGTATGTTAATTGAACATTACTTTATTTTTGGACCTTGTTGACTTTATGTCATTAATATTATTATAATTTATTTAATTGTTATATGATATAATTTTTTTTTATATCTTATATTATATCTATATACTATATACGAGTCCCGGTCCTTGCCATAACTTTTCTTTTCAAATAAAATATTATTTTTTTGTTTTTAGAAGCAGCCAACAAAGCAGGACGCAGATGTTATGTTTTTAGCTGTTTCTGCTTATTCCTACAAATTGTATCATCCATTCTGGCCCCTAGAAACTCATCTTTCTCATAGTTGTTTCCTAATGTATTTATTGTTATTAAAAATGCTATAAACTTTTTTCAACACAGGTACAAAAGTGAAGTGAACAAGCAAAAACGAATATTATTGAGAAGCAGACAGTATAACCCCACGCTATGAATATTTAGAGCTCTGACCTCGGGGAGTTGACAAAAGTTGCTTTGTCGAATCAGCTTTACAACGGTTTATCCAACTTTGCCAAGTTTGAAGTCATATTAAACTTGAGAGCTCAAAATAGTATATTATATAATTGATGATATAAGATCCGTTCACTGCTGGTTTTTCCCTTAATTTTTTTTTAAGTAGTTCTTGTTTGGGTTTTTTAACATATATTTTTATTATACTATTACACCATAAATTATTGCAAATGACTCTGATAGACTGTTTAGCATAATGTATGAGTTTATTTATGAAATATTCCAATAGTAGTTATCACACGTGAATCTTCGCAGTAATCTTTAGAGTAGGAAATACTTTTAATTTATGGAAATATGAAGTTCATTTTTTGTATATAAATGCGCAAAAATGATTATTACTTTGCCTTGAATTTCAATATTTCTTTTTTTCTTTTATAAAAACCGTATAAATATGTTTATAAAAAATATATAAATGTGCATTAGAAATTATACAAGATTGAATATTAATGTAGTTAATAAATATATAATAATATAAATGCTAGGTAACGTATGTACTAGAATATTAGCAATGTCCCTGTTAATTTTTTTTTTATTACTGTTTTATTTTCCCTGATCACCTTTGTTTTGTTTGTAACAGACTACGGTGTTGTTACATGAGACTTTTATTCAACAATCTATCCGCTGTCATCACAAATTCTCATTTTACTTAGGCACAGGTGTGGCATTATATATGTGTGCGTTTGTGCCTTATATGTATGTATTTCTTTGAGTACTTACTGCCAGGGCTGGTACCTTTACCTTCCTTTACCACAATACCATTACTATTATGTATCCCTTATTATATTTACTTCATGTGTTGATATAATGTTGTAAATTTCAATAGATATATTTAAAAAATATATAAATATCAATTAATGATACGTTAAGTGTTAGCAACGTTCCGTAGACGCAGTTAACCACTACAAATTGTTTATCACTAAGCCTGTTTTATCAGCGTGTACATTATCGGCTTCCTTATCTAATGATTTTGCAGTGAGCTAACAGTGTTGAAGTAGTCCACGTCCGTCATGTCGATTTGAACTGCCGGTTCCAGTTTTAGTTGCGATTCACTTTAAAAGTACCGATTAATAAGTTCGTGCGATTGTAATATTTTCAAAATGGGCGAGAAGTTAGACCCGAAGATGAAGTCTGACAAGGTTCTGTTCAGATTGCACAGGAGTAGCGAGGCCCTGGCCAGCCCTGACTTGAACCTGAGCAGCCAGATCTTCGAACTGCACAGCCTCATCGACGACAACCCGCGGGCCCGCCGTTCGGGCTCTCGCAAGCACACCCTGACCAGGGCAGCCAGCGACCTCACGGGCAGGCCCAGCCTCAGGTGGAGCGTCCCCAACGCTAGCTTGAACAAGATCAGCGAAGCGAAGCAGCAGGTCTCGGAGGCGAAGAGCTACTGCACCTCTGTCGTCAACACTTCTTGGGAATTCGTCCAGCGCAAGATGAGCACAGTAACTGTATCGTCTTTGGATAGTATTCGCTATTCGAGCTCATTTACTGGTAACGGATTATTTGATTTTTTTTTATCTTTATATATTTATCCACACCTATCAATAAAACAAAATGACAATGAGCAGATTTCTCTCTGTAAAGTTAGAATAAAATGGCATGAGAGGCATGGAGAAGAACAGTGCCCAGCGGTACCTCTCCCGTGACTTGATTTATTATTGTGATAGCAGATCTCTCATCCACGTTCTTTTTATTATCTTCCTTGTGTTCTTAGGCATGAGATTTGGATGAGGGTTTGTGTGTCCGTGTAATTGGGTTGTTTAATTAACTTTATTTCTCGGCTTTTTTTTTTGTTTTTTTTTTAGGTATTCGGGATCAAAATCGGATGGTACCAATATTTAATAAAAAAAAAAAATACTTTTTATGATTTTTGGATAGTTTAGTCAAACAATATTGTCTTACGCAACACTGCTTTATTTCTCATAGTTCTAGCCCGGTTCTGAAGCTGAAGTTACGAGAGGATAGAAGCACTGCTTGGCTGTGCTAGCGAAAAATTTTTAAAAATCAATTTTTGAAATGTGTGCTATCTGCCTCAAATGATTTATGAAACGTGCTGTAAAATTAATTTTTATTACACTTACTTGTTCGCAAATTTTTTAATAATGTCATTCCTAGCGAAGTGACTTTTTTCTATTAATCAAACTATTTTCTGTGAGCCTTTATAAATAACAATAAATAAAGATACGGTATTGCAATAATGGATTAAAATTGTTTTATATTGATTTTTAAGTATGTATGTATAAGTGCTTACTATTTGTGTTTAAACAGTACCAAATATCAAATTCATTAATTTTATTTACGGCGATAATTTGTTGCTTTTTTAAAATCAATTAGTTAAAAATATTTTAATCTATTTTATTTACCCGTCACTTTAATTTTATTTTTAATGTTTCGTCTTAAGATTTCTAAGTTTATATTAATAAATATTTAATGGCGTTGGAAAATTATTTGGTATAATAATATTAAACTCTCTCCTAAATCTCGTTTTATATGTCTTAAGGGTAATCTTTAAATATTCAAATATTTATATTTATTTTTAAAATTTTAATTGTTAAGAAGAATTACCATATTAATATTTAATTTATTTCATTAAGTTCGCTATTATTTTTATAAATAATTAACTAACGGTAATGATGATAATATATGGTAATGTTATATATGTATTTGTTAGCTGAAAATCAATTTTATTCTTTGTAACTACATATTTCGCAATCAGTCGACCTAATCTCATCGGCTGCTATCACTTGAAGTGTACTAGAACGACGAGATATAATTTTTAAAGTTAAACATCATCAAAAAAAAAAAAAAAATAGTCGGGTTTTTGAAGGGCGTGGCTTTGGGTGAAAAGTGGCGGCGAAAAGAGAAATAGAAAAAAAGGTTAGTGGGGGGGGGGGATCGAGAGAGTTAAGAAAGAATTTGACAGTATCACATATATCTTTTTTTGTAATGTAATAAGAATGGACGAGAAGTTGATGAATAATATTTTATTTAGTGATAATAAATAAAATTTATAATGATGATAGGTATATTTTGTGTCTATAAAATATTTTATCACCCCAAAAGTAGTTTGAACATTATATCCCACATGCTATAACTTCACTTATGGTAATGAAGTAATTTTTCAGGAAAAGCATTTGAAAATTCAACATCCTGTTACAACGTATAGTTCTTCTCTATTAAACAAATAAAATGAAAATATTTAAACTACAGCTTTAAACTTCACGTTAAAGTAGGAGTAAACATCTCACTAATTACTATTAAAACATATAAACATACTCAGTTCAATTTTGAAAAAATTGCCTAAGTGACGTTATAGTATGTGCGATATATTTAAAATGAAGGGATTGTTTGAGGTTATCAATTTAGTCTGAATTCAAAGAAAAAACGAAATATTTTAAGTTTGAATGGTAAATAGTTCACTGGATAGTTCTAATGCTGGATTGAACTGGTGAGGGGGAGGGGGAGGGGATGCAGCCAGAAGTTACACAAAATAACATCTACTTTCTAGGCCGAAACGTTGGCACAATTAAAAAATAGGTTTCACTTTTCTTTGACACCACCCCTGGTGAAATCATTTAAGCTTTTGTCGTAATCACATTTTTGGAAACTTTTGAATTCAGTACAGCTTTTTCGTTTATTTATTTAACATCACTCTATGTTGCTATGGCTAATCCGACGACGCTACAGTGGGGGTCTAAAATTTTGTGTATCCAGATATAATTAGGATAGGGATTTATAACGAGTAGCAGTCACAACACAGGCTTTAGGGACACCATTTTACGTCTCTTCCGTAGGACGGCGTAATCAAGTGTCATTTACTCTCTTTTGAAAATTCTTAGGACCATGCATCGGGCCGCGAACCTTCGACCTTGTAGTTATTTTCTTTATAATACACCCAAAAGATACGATATTAAGAACTAAATATCATAAATTAAGCTAAGTCCACCCAACAACTTCTAATCGATTCCTACCTTAAATAGAATTGAGCTCATACTTCCTTCATGCTCATGCTTTATTGGATTCTCAAGTAGATTTTTGTATATCTGTCGTTAAATACCTTAAGGAAATAAGCTTCTCAACATATTTTTTTTTTATAAAAAGAACTATGGCTCATAAAGATTGTTAATGCTCTAGGAAGGAAATAGTTGAAGAAGAGACTTGAGCCTTGAGTATTGACCAGGTTGCTGCTAAGTCTAGCGTTCTTGCTGCCCACTCTCTCCCTTCGTTAGATAGCATCTTGCGCCAAATTTAGTCATTTTTATTGTACCTATGCGGGTTTTTTACCCAAGTCTTAAATTAGTTATAAGTTAGTTATATATATGAAGTATATATCATATTGACTGTTATGGAAAATATTTATTTTGATTCTTGAGTTCCATTCAGTTCTTAAATAGTTCTGAACTGACTATTTATTCTGAGGAATTCTGACAGAACTATTTAAGAATTGTTAGAGAAGAATTGGTTGACTGTAACTTCTAATGTAAGGAAGAAATAGTTGGGGGTGCAGTCAATAAAAACACCTTAATAAGTGTAACTTATTTATTTTGTGCCGACGTTTCGGCCTACAATGTAGGCCATCTTCAGGGCAAATATAGCAAGCGGCGGCGAGGACGATCACCGGCCGCCCCCAAAAAAAAAAAAAATGGAACTCCAGCTTTGGAAAATTGGAACTGATTGGAACTCCAGAATCAGAATAAATAACATACGTATATATTCTGATTCTGTTTATTATATTCTTTGAATGTATATTATGTCCTTATATTATGTATAATAAGTTTATGTCCTTTATTGAATTATTACAATCTGCCACTTTTGGGCAACAAGTAATAGTGCTAAATAGCTATACAATCATTCCATAAAAGCAAAACAAAAATGAAATAAATAAGTTTAATAAAAATAAATACATGCGGACAAATATATACATGCTGTATAAAAAAATAAAATAAATGCGAAAATGTAATAAAAATAAAATAATTGCTTAGATTCATACCATAATTACACTATTTACAATTTGCCTGGTCCCCGAAATGAGCTTCTTCCCCAGGAATGAGGGCAAAGCAGGAATCCTGGAGGGCCCAGCCCCCTTTCCCAGTCGCGTCACTGGCTTAAACGCCAATGGAAGCTGGTTAAGGGCGCTTCACACACACACGCAGGTCGTGAGTGGAGAATCTGGCCAGTGCCAGTACTCCAAATAGCATTATTACATCAGGTCTCGGGGCCATTGACGGTTTAGACGGCGGGGTGGGTTATATGGATGTGTGGAACTGGATAATGATTGAGCCAGGGGGTTGGGATGACAGGCAAGGTTTTGGTAAAAGTTTAAAAATTTAGTAGGGATAAGGTCGCGGACGAAAAGAATGTTGAGATCATTATGGAGGGTTTTGTTTGAGACATAATAAGGAACATTGACAATAGTTCTCAGGACTTCGGATTGAAATGATTGAATATGTCTGATATACGATTTTTTTGCGGTCCCCCACAGTTCCAGTCCATAGTTCCAAATAGGTTTGATGATGGTCTTGTATATTAGTAGTTTATTGTCTATTGAAAGATGGGAGTCTGGTGTGAAGGTTCCATGTAAGTCTTTTGCCTAGGAGGAAGCCAAGGTTTCATACTGTATCGGAATTAGGTAGGACGGACTCATTGAAGCTGGAAAATAGTAGGTTTTTTAAATAGGTTAACTGATTGGTCTCTTATTTTCACTGTAATTAATGAATTTCACATTTAGAAAATGACCTTTTTTTGTTAAAAAAACAACAACTAGATTGTGGAATTGTTTGACATTTTGGAAGGTAGGTGAGTATGGAGTGGTAAGCTAGCTGGAGAAGTGTGCCCTTTACTGGCTCGCTCGGCTGGGCCCTACGTGGCGAAAGGTTGATTCGCTCACTGTCTTCCTTCTCAATAGCCCCCTTTAGTTTTTTCTAAAGGTCTTTCATGTTTTATTACAACTTCGATCGGCTTGATGCAAAGTTTTGTCTTTGTTGTTTCCTCCGGTAACCGACTTTATGCTTTCTGGATCCTAAATCTGACATCAGGACTGTTTAATAAACAGACTACAGATATTTTTTGCCCTCTGCCAGGGCCATATTCTTCCACAAGTAAAAGAAAAAGATGGAAATATAATGAAAATACAATAAGAATGATCATAATTAATATTTTATGTTTTTTTATTATTCATCTTAATTAATTAAGATAAAAATTTCATGACGGAGACTTAAACAAGAATTTTCTTCATTAGAATGTTCTATTATTTAAATTTTTTTATTATTTACTTTAGTTTATTATGGGGAGCGGAGTGGTTCAGTGGTAGAGCACTGAGTTACCATGCCGAAAAATCCTGGTTCAAATCCCGCTGCGGGCAGTTACATTTATTTAGTCTATTTGAAGCCGGAGATGGATCGTATGGGATTTAGGACCCTCCTGGGGCTCCCCAGCCTCTATAAAATGTTATAAATATTGGGTACACAAAAACGGGGGAAAATCTAGTTGAGCGTGATCTAGGACAAATCACCTCCTTGCAGAACCGTGGTTCATGAAACAGTGCAGTCTCTACCATGTACTGAACCCCAGACCCGTTCACGGGTTGTAGTGGTACAGGTTTTTAGTTTATTATTATTAGATACAAAATCTAATATATTTAAATTAATCAAGCCTTCAGAAAAAATTGTACTTTCTGACTTATATACAAATAAATACCATATGGATATAAAGAATAATTTAATCATCCAATACTAAAACATTCATAAAAATTAAATCACAAACAGTACTTCAGGTCAGGTCAGGCGTAAGTCAACAAGATCCTAATTAAAGTAATGAATGAACATTCTTCACCTTGTATACATCGCAAATTGCTAGAGCGACGAGAATCGGTGAAGAGATTGGATGTGTCTGACCGAGGTAGGAATGAGAATAGCTGAGGTGGCAGAGCACCACGACGGGTACGTGGAGACCCGGGTTCGAATCCCGGTCCTGGCCATATCTTTTCTTTTCAAATGAAATAATTTATATTTTCTTTACGAGAACTCTCCCCCTAGGCCCACTCTAATCATGCCCACTATTCTTCCTCATTGTTCTCTCTCATTTCTTCTCCATTCACTCCTCAGTAAATCCTCTTCCCGAGGGAACCAGCTAATATTTTAATATTTTAAATAAAAATCGTTCATTTTTTTTTTATAAAAATGTCAACTGGACTCAATCATATAATATATTCTTTAAATAGGAGAACAAAAAACCTATTTCCGGTAAAAAAAAAAATTGTATTCATTATTTTCGAGATACGTTTCGGCCTAGGCCATTCTCAATCTTCTATTTTAATTGTTTCATTTTTTTACTTATTATATGGTTAACAATTTGACCATAAGTCATTCATCTCAATTTAAATTGTTTTATTCCATTTAATTTTTTTTTCAAATTCAGAGGGAACCATGTCCTCTATAGTCATTTAATAATAAGTACTAATAGTAAATAATAAATAGTAAGTTGAGTTATTATTAAATGACTATAGAGGACATGGTTCTCTGAATTTGAAAAAAAAAATTAAATGGAATAAAACAATTTAAATTGAGATGAATGACTAATGGTGAAATTGTTAACCATATAATAAGTAAAAAAATGAAACAATTAAAATAGAAGATTGAGAATGGCCTAGACCGAAACTTATCTCGAAAATAAGGAATACAATTTTTTTTTTACTAGAAATAGGTTTTTTTGTTCTCCTATTTCAAGAATATATTATAAAAATCGTTTTAATGTTTGTGTCATACTTATAATTATGGTCTTGCTGTATATAAACATGTACCACTATAGCCAGTGAAGGGTTTGTGATTCAGTACATGGTAGAGACTGTACTGTTTCATGGACAACTGTTCTGCAAGGAGGTGACTTAGTCCTAGATCACGCTCAACCGCCAGATTTTCCTCTTTATTTTGGGTACCCTATTTCTATAACAACAAACTGTATATAGTAAATAGACTAAAAATAGTCTTGCCTGCAGCTGGATTTGAACCAGGATTTCTGGCATGGTAACTCAGTGCTCTACCACTGAACCACTCCGCTCCCACTGCTGTATATACCTTGGATATTATGCTACATAAATACTTTCAAACATTGCCCAAGTATTAGTTTTCCACAATCGCTTAACATCATTAATTTAGTCACTTGTATTTCTTGGGTCTTAATCTTCCATTTAATTTTATAGTTGATATACCCTTCTGTGGTAATAAGTAAATAGAAATGTGTTTGGGATTTTGTTATCCCACGAGGGATTATTGATGATGATTACTCAAACTTATTACATATTTATTTTAGTCTAAAATTATAATTTTTCAAGATGTTGGTTGTGAGTTGTCTTTAGCAATTCACTAATCAGTTAACTTACTATAGTACTTTAATCAAACCATCAATATTGTATAATCTTCTCCGACTGTCTTCCTCATTGGCCTTCTTTCCTTTTTATAACATGCATACCAACAAGTTAAGCTCCATTGCTATCTGCTTATGTGTATCAGCTCATCGCTCTCAAAACCCAACGTGTTCTGTAGGATACATAGCAATCCTTACGTTTGTTTAACCTTTATAAAGAACCCCGACATCCTCCTCACCCTGGGTGTCCTCTGCAGACGAGGAAGTGGTATTGTCCTCCTTGTGGCGCACCCGGATGCAGAAGAACCTCTAAGAGCGAGGGAAGAGCATGAGTGATGTAGCAGAGAGGGCGAGCATATCGATTTCGGCTGACTCAGGATCCCCCCCCCCTGTCCCCCTTCCCGTCCACAAATCCATTCCGGTTTATCGACCCTAGACTACCTTCGGTTAGGTTTTTTTTCGTCTTGTTTTGACATAATCAGCATTCGTATCTTTAATCCAATGATATCCAATGATTATTATTGGAAGGGATCTCTTTTCAGTAGTTATAGCAAATTTGTTTTCTCGAATGATCGAGTGCCAAAACAATATAAGGTACTACTTAAATAAAAAACTAGCAAACATTCATAAAAATCGAAACTATTTAAGATAAATTAATAAAATGGGTGTAAAATGGCCAGGGGGTGCAGTCAATATACCTCACAAATAAGTTAGACTTACTTTATTTGCCCCTTGCTTCCACCTAATGTTTTAGGTCATCTTCAGGATCTTCAGGTCATTGGCGGATTTGAGGGGGGCCATGGCCCTCCCTAGAGTTCTCATTAGTTGATATTGACCTGAATTTTAGTTGGTATTCAACAAGAAATAAACACGTTTTACACACCAAAATTATTCAGTATCGAATGTTTTCTCAATGGGTGCATCCAAAATCGGCGATTCCGAACCCTTTTATGTTTTTCATTCACATATAGATAGCTACCGCTTTGGTCAAGGTTTCTGGCCTCTGTTGTCTTAAATTAAAATTTGATATTTTATGTATCTTCATTCATATGTGAATCATATACATTGATAACAAATTCACACTGTCCCGTGGCCCCCCTGAAAATTCTCCTAGATCCACCAGTGCTTCAAGATGGCCAATGCCGAGGAATCTGCTGTTCCATCGAACCAGTTGCTGTATGGGCGGAGGTAATGAAGATGGCCCAAAAACGAGAACGAAACGTTCTCAAAAATAAGTCTAGCTTATTTTGTGTAATTTATTGACAGCACCCCCTCACCATTTTACCAAGATATAATCTATTCAACCATTTCCACATCAACATATATTAGTTAATATTGGAAAATCAATAAGAAGTACTGGGTAGCATATCCAGTCAGCACATGTATCATATAATCGTTTGCATAAATAAATATTGATATTTTTTTAAAGAAAATAATTATTTGATATCTTGATTAAAGATTGAGATTTATAGAAATAAATGTTTGTTTCTTTGCATTTTGTGGGCTCATTTAACATATGTAACAAGTATTCGCTTAGGTTGTGAACTTCTAGGCTGTTCATGAAGTCAGTTTACGGTTTGTATGTAGATTTGTTGTTTGTTTGGAGTTCGCTACTTCAGGCCCTTCAGAGATTTGCTTTTGTCAATAATGTTGTCTTTATCTTTCTAAACCATACTGCCATATTATGTTTTTAAAATTTATTTATTGAAATTTACTACCCTATTATAGTAATAATGATAATATACTGTATAATAGATTTTACAATTTCAAGTGCCAATATGATATTTGTCCTTCCAGTTTGGGGACTTCCATGTTCCTTCGACCATTATTAATTTTTTTAGTTTCTGGTATAAATTTTACTATAATTCTTATAAAAGAATGGGGTGTTATAGGAAGTTTTATTGTTTGTGAAAATATTATTAGCCCATCTATGTTGTGTTATAAATAAATGTTTTATATGAAATTTAGTTTGGCTTGTAAGCAGTAACGTATATTAATGTACATTATCCCATTTTGTAGAATGGAGATAGTTGGGGGGGTGTAGTAAAAAAAAAAAAAAAAAAAAAAAAAACTCAAAATAAGTCAAGACTTTGTGCCTTATAAGTCTTAACTTGAACTTGACTGCACCCCCCCCCCTCCTAACTATCTCCATTCTACATAATATCATCCAGTCAACTATTTTCCTCTGTAACATTATCTCATTATTTTCTATTTTCTTTAATTGTCCTCAACATATTTAATTTCTCAAAAAGATGAACCGTCTTCTGATTTTACATACATAACCTTTAATTAGATTCTTATTCAACTGATTTTTTAATTAAAATTTTTAATCGGTTTTTGGTATTTTACAACCGATCATCAATCATTTTTATTGTTACAGAAATTATAAACAGATTTTTATTCCATTTTTGATCGATTGTACAAACTATATTATTACATTTTTTTCTTCATTTTATTAAAATAATGAAGGAAAGGTTATAACGAACATAGAAGAATCCTCCAAAAGGTATTATTCATCATATTGTAGTAAACTTTATTCTTGTTTATTGTTTGTATCATGTTAACAATATTTACATAATTAAATTATTTAGCATGAAGTGAAACAATAAATCAATATACTTTATTTTATTTATTTTTTATTTTATTTTTATTTTATTTTTTTTTTTAAATATTATTGTCTCTTCTTTTTTTCTCGTACTCTATTCTTCTTTCCCCCCTCTATAAATTAAATAGCCTTCTTAATCTTGAAAATTTGTTTACAAAATAATGTGGCATAGTTTCACTTATATATTATTTATTCATCATTATTTTCATTATGGATATAAGCCATTGTTTTAGTTCAAAATTTAAAATAATACTTCTATTTTATTTTCCAATTTAAATTACTTCTTTAGAGTGCTGCCAGTGGGTAGTATCTCTACATGTCCTATCATGTATTATTTACTCTCATAGCAATTGTACTAGATGTATGTATTACAGTTGTACAACTCAATAAAATAATAAAAAAAAAAAATTACTTCTATTTTTGTATGTGGTTAACTCTAATAGTATCATTATTGTATCACCCCCCAACTATCTCCGTTCTCCATTGTTTTCAGTATTGTTTTAGTTTTTTTGCCTAATTTTTAATTACGTGTTTTTGTCTGATTAATTTTGTTATTGCCTATACAAAATTAACATAATAACATTTTGGGAATAGACGTATTTAAAAGAAGAAGCTGTGAAATACTTCCAGAAGTTGGGAATAATTCCGATGTGATGATAATGTCATCAAATGGATTTTGACTAGGATAGAAATATAGACGTTTTCATCGGAAGTGTAAGGAAATATTTACTTACATAGAAGAAGAGGAACCTGGCTGAAGGGTTCCTATTACTAACTATTAAAATAATTTTATTATAAATTATTTAATTGTTATATAATATAATTTTTTTTACAATATTTTATTTGAAAAGAAAAGATATGACCAGGACCGGGGCTCTCGAACCCGGGTTTTTCACTTCTCCGTTGTGACGCCTCAACCATCTCGGCCATCCTGGCACGTTTCTCGGCCATTCCCATCAATTCTTTTCACAGATCCTACATCTCCGTATCTTCTTCGGGTTCGTGTCCCGGTCCTCGCCATATCTTTTCTTTTCAAATAAAATATTTAAAAAAATATTAAAATAATTCTTTGACTTTCAGCAGTATCATTTTCTTCCCCTTATATACATATAAAAAAAACCTGTAGCAGTACATCTTACTGTAGCATGTACAGTCTTAGGCTCAGTACATGGTATTGACTACTGTTTCTTGAACAACTGTTGTACAGGATTCTGATTTGTCCTAAACACGCACAAACACCGATTTCTCTCCCGATTTTGGGCATCTACATCAAAGAAGCTGGGTGAGCCTTAGGAGGGTCTCAGTTCTAACGCCATCCATCCCGGCTGATAACTAAATAAAACCTGCCAGAGTATGAACCGAAAGCCAACGGGATGGCAACTTAGCGCTCTACCAGTCCGCTCCCTACCCATATATAAGGTCTAGTGTATTATTCAAGATAAATGAGGTTGTTTTTAAATTTTTAATTTTATGTCTAGAATATTTTTCCCCGTTCGTTTTGACCAACTAGGAACCACGTGCCATTTTAGGGACCACGTGCCAATTACTTCTCATCCGTTGCTTCCTTCTCCTCCAATACTCTCTCATCTCTTCACCATGTCTCTTTTTTCTTTATTCCGACTATTTTGTGCCTGTTCTCTTATTGCTTGAAACCAGGAATCTCAAGTCCAACACTATCTTTCTGAAGGCACCTCTCTGTGCTGCAGCTTCTGCATTTATCTTTTTTAATTTGTCGGATCCAGCCTGTAAATTTTTCTTTTCCAGAGATCTGCTTTGATAGCCTTTTGTCATCCATTCTGTATAAATGTACTTAAAACAAATACCCACCTCATCATTGCTTCGTTATTTCCAAGTTCCTGTGCTTCTTACAGGACCTTAGAGTTTCCTCATAATTCTTCTTTCTAATATTTCTAGTTTGTCTAACTTATAATTGAGTGCCAGGGGCACTGGCGTAGAGGCATTTAAAATAATTTTAATTGGCAGAGTTTAAAATAATTTTACTATAAATTAAAATTACCTTTATATTATTCAGGTAAAATGGGCTAGCTTTGACTAAGCCCGGGCAGAGTTGGAGGTGGTTTTATATAAAAGGGTGGGGGTTTACTTGAAGGGTGAACTGGGGGAAGGGAAAGGGAGTTGCCAAGCGACCGATCTACAAGTAATCCCATTATGTCCAAAACTTTCCCAAATTTCAACCTCTTGAAGCGCTCAATAATCTCTAGCTCTTCTAGTCCACGCCGATAAATGTCTTTAACTTGCCGTTCTGAAATGATATCGTCTAATTTTGTGGAGAGCGCGTACCTAGGGAGTGGGGTAGCTGTGTGCCGGGATCCTGAAGTAAACGGGTTCAAATCCAGCTGTGACAAATAAATTATTTTATCTCGACTCTGTAGGATCCACATGTCCTCTTGGGGCTCGCCTATCCTCTATTAATTGGGTGCCCTTAATTATGGGAATCACCTCACTGCACAACTGTTGTCATTTAATAGTACCTATACAGTAGCCTCTACGGTGAACTGAACGGAAGACACTTCATGGATTGTAGAGGTATAGATTTTCTTTATAATCAGAATTATATAACGTTTTTTGGATCTCTCAGGCTCAATATGTCTATAAATAACCGGGTTGAGCATGATCTTGTACAGATTTTGTACAAATGACCATTCCGCCCAATCTTTGTCCTAAAAACAGTAACAAGTGCAGTACAAGAAGCATTTTTTTTTTTTTTTACAGAAATACTTTATTTTATTGTGTTGAACATTTCTTCAATATAAAATTACCAATTAAATTGTGCAGCTTGGTGTATGTGAGGTGTGAAAGTGGGCAATCATTTGTCCAAGGGGTGTGGTAACAAAAAGGCTGTAAACCACTGGTTTATCTGCTACAGTCTCTCTCTCTCTCTCTCTCTCTCTCTCTCTCTCTCTCTCTCTCTCTCTCTCTCTCTCTCTCTCTCTCTCTCTCTCTCTCTCTCTCTCTCTCTCTCTCTCTCTCTCACTCTCTCTCTCTCTCTCTCTCTCTCTCTCTCTCTCTCTCTCAACAACCCATTACTGGGTCCTGGCCTGCTCAAGCAGCTTCCGCCAGCTTAGCCGGTCAAGTGCAGCTGCTCTCCAATTCCGTACTCCGAGCAGGGTCCTTGCATCTTCTTCAACACCATCCAACCATCGCAGCCTAGGGCGGCCTCTCGGCTGCTCACTAAGCAGTTTATTTGGGATCTCATCAGTTCCCATCCTTGCTACATAGCCTGCCCAGCGCAGCCTACCAATCCTCACAATTTTTCCGACTTCAGGATCATCAATCAATGAGTATACTTCCCTGTTTGTGCGTCTTCTCCAAACTAAACCATCCTTTACTGAGCCGTAGATGCGTCTGAGACTTCTTAGGTACCCAAGTTTCTGATGCTTAGGTTAGCACTGGTCGAATTAGCTTCTTATATAATATTGTATTTGTAGATCTTGATAACGAGCTACTTCCTAAGTGGCGACGCAGCCCAAAATAGCACCTATTGGCCGATGCTATTCGCCTCTTTATTTCTGCCGAGACGTCATTGATGGAATTGACCTGAGATCCTATACCTCGGAGTTATACAAACTCATCAATCTGTTCGAAGGAGTAATTTCCAATTTGGAGAAAGCTTTCGTTAATACCTCTTTGTTTACCAGCAGTCAAATATTTGGTTTTGTTAGTATTGACAACCAGTCCCAGCTTCCTAGCAGCATCATCAAGGGCAAGAAAGGCCTCTTTCAGACTTACGGACTAGAAGTAGTAATATCTATATTATATCACTAACCCATCGCCCTACGATGTAATTTTTTTAAAATTCCTTTTTATACATTATTAGGTACTAGGAGATTGTAGTGAATTTACGCCAGTACTTGAAAGTGGTAATGTGGTTTGGAACATATTATTTTGCAATGGTAAAATATTTAATTTGTTATTCTAACAAGCTCAGGGAAGCCTTTAAGGAAGCCTTCCTATATAAATGTGCATGGAGGGTGCCTTGTGATGGTGGTGAGGTGGTACTAGAGGTTAGGGCAGCGGGGGGGGGGGGGGGCTTGATGAAGGGGAGCCAACAGCTAATGTAGCCTCTGTATTAAATTAGGTTCTCGAGCAGGGCGCACCTTAGCATCTCCCTTGTCCTCTCTTTTATGCTTTAATTTTTACTTTACATCTTTCAATTATTCCATATATTTTTTTATATAATTCTCTGCGTGTAATTTTGCTATATTCTCACTTCCTGTTTGGTAAACCTGTAAAACAACAACAATTGAATGATCTAAGAGCTCAGTACGGTGTAGAGACTGTACTGTTTGTAGGATAACGGTTGTGTGGGAGATGGAGTGATTTGCCCAAGATCACCCTCAACTGCCAGATTATTCCAACAATTAAGGGTACCCACATTATAGAGGCTGGGTGAACCTCAGGAGGGTCTCTAGCTCCGAAAGGATCCATAATTGGCTTTTATAAGATTAAATAATTCATCTGCCACAGCCGGATTTGAACCCTCGGCATAGCAACTCAGTGCTCTACCCCTGAGGTACCCCACTCCCCTTCATGCTAGACCATATTCATCATAATCATTCCTCTCTACGGTTCATGTAGTGTGAAGTTCAGGTTTCTTTCTGCATAGCCCGGACGATCCTACACCGTTTCCCTTCTTCTGTTCCATTCCAGATGTCTCTTCGCCAAGCATTCTATTTACTCCTTCTTCCGAGGTATGTCGGGTTCAGATGAAGAACCTTCTTCCATCAACCTTAGCCTCGTACGTTGTCTAGTCAGACTGTAGCTTTCTAGTCTTAGAACATTTGGACTTGGACCATCTTAAACTGTTTTGCTCAATGACTTTTTCTGCCATACATTTATTTTCTTCACGTTCTCCAGCGATGCTTTTCCCATTTCTTACCCCAATCCTTCTCAAATCATCCATCCACCGACGCTTGGGTCTGCCCCTTATCATTTTCTTCCCCCTGATCCACCATTTAACATCATTTTAGGCAACATAGATTTCATTCTTTCCACCTGCCCTAACTCTTTTTATGAATAGCACCGGCACAATAGCACATAGGCTCATCTCATAGTGCCATCAATCTCTTTTTTGATGCGTTCCAAGAATTTTCGGAGGACTCTTCTCTCCCAAACCAGAAGTGCCCACGTTTCACGGCCGTATATTATTAGTTGCCGAATTATTGCTTTATTTAACAAAAGCCTTACAACGGTAATCTCCTTAGCTTTATTATATTAATAAAAAGCTTTATTATTATTATTTTTAACAAGATTTGGTTTATCTGCGATTTCGTTTCTTAGCTCTCCAATTATAATATACAAACTAAGAGGAAAACAATTTCTCGATTACTTAATCACAAAATTTCTTAAGACTTTTTTTTATTGCTGTTTGAAGTACCTGAAAATGTCAATTAATCTCATTAAGGTTTATGGCAGCCATTACGATCCATGAGGGGTAAGAGGGTGTAATGGTGATGGGGTTGGAATAACATGGATTCCTGCCGGAAGTAAACTAATCGATATTTACACTTGGGGTGTAGCCAGTATCGATCCTATGCTAGAAGCGACGACCTGTCCAATAAATTCACTTCCGTTCAATATTTATACTTCTGAAGGCTCCCTCCTCCTTCTCTTTATTTTCTAATTCTATGCTATCTCAGTTTTGGTGAAACATAATAAAATGAAACTTTTATATTATTTAAATTATTATTATTATTATTTAAATTATAAAATATTTTCTACACAATTCAATAAAAATAAAAATGTAATAAATAGTATTAATAATAAAAATAATTATGAAATATTTATTAAATATTTTTTGTGAATATATCGATTAAATTGGGCATTTCATCGAACACAAAACTGTAGAAAAAGTTTTTATTTTTAAATTAAAACGAATGGAAATGCTGGTAATTTAGTGAGGGAAGCGACCACGCTCAGTGCCATCAGTGTGTAGAGCCTGAGTAGCTATGCTGTGGGTTCAAATCCGGCTGTGGCAGATGGATTATTTAATCTGTGATGGACGGATGGTCTTTGTGGGATCTACGAACACTCCTGGGACTCATCCAGTCTCGATGAAGCGGGTACCTTTGACTTGGCGGTAGAGCGTCACTTCGGACAATCACCTCTCTGCACAACCGTTATCCTAGAAACAGTCAAGTCTCTACCATGTAATGAATATTGATACTTCATTGGTTGTTGTAATAGAGGTCTTTTTTTTTCTTTTTTTTTTTTTTTTGTGAACAGGCCCGTAGGTTGTCGTGCTACTGTTTTTTAAAATTTATTTATTATTATATAAAGGCATCTATGGACTACAAATGCTCAACAACTCTTTAGAATTTCTTCCTCAAAGTGTTCTTTCCTTGCCCTTTAGATTCTCCCAGTGATCTTCCTTCCCTCTGACTTCTTCTTGATCATTTTGTTCTGCAAAGGAGGAATCCCCCACATCTCTACTTTTAAATCCTGTCTCATAATTGAGTCCGCCCTGTGTTTGTGCTTTTCAAATCCTCATGAGCCCCCCGAAGCCTTGAAGTTTCCTCTTTCTATTTCTATTGACGGTTGATAATTTTGTTAGCCAACCTCTCGGACTATAATTGTTTAATGCGCCCTTAAAACATCAACTTCTTAATTCTCTTAATGACAGATATCTCATCAAACCTGTCATAGAGTTCTTGATTTGACCTCCGTTGAAATTTATATCCATCAGATATTCTCTTGGGATCTATAGTTTCCTGTACGATCTTTCTTTCCTTATTGTCAATTACAGAAATTTTCTTGCTTTCCTTTCCTGCTGTACAGAGGTACTATGGCTTACCAATGTAATTCACAGATGTACCCAAACGGACAACTTTGTATTTTTTTAAAATATATCGTATCAAAAATACATTAATTATTTTAATATGATATTTATATACTAAGCAAGAAACTTATTTCCTAGATAGAGTAAAAAAATAAATAAAAAAAAAAGATAGAAGAATCTAATCAAGCTTTAATTTAAGAGTGCTTTCATTGAAAAGAAGAATGGCGAGAGAGTCAAGTTAGTTCATCTCAATGTTTGCCCGCAGAAATAAAACGTTGCTTTTTTCAACTAAAATCATTCTCTCTCGTTTTCTATCTCTTTGATTCAGTCATAATGAAGATTTCGAGAATATTATTTTTGTTTTATTTTAGTTCTCCTTAAATAGGCTATCTAAGAACCAAGTTCCAATTTCAATTTCTCATTCTTTTCTTCTAATATGCCTTCGTAGGTTAATTATGCTTCCTCCTCCTATCGTTAGACTAGCCTCAACATCTTTTTTTCACCGTTGTTCCTTGAAAGCCTTTTTCCGAAATGCCTCTCCCTCATTTTTTAATGTTATTCATCTTTAAAGTTTTTTACGATTAGCGTAGCTGTTTTTCCATAAATATTTGAAAATCTTATTGGTCGATCTACTGAGCCCCATTCCGTATAGATGCCCGAAATTCGCAAGTTTCCTTTTTTCTCGTTACATGTGATATATTTCAACTAGATTGCGTCGTGATTTTCAGTCTTCTGCTGTTTTTTTTTATCCGAATATTTGACATATCTCCTATGTGAAGGAAGAAGTTGATGTTTTAAGGGCACATTTAACAATTATAGACCGAGAGGTTGGCTAACGAAATTCTCAACCATCAATAGAAATGGAAAGAATAAATTTCATGGGTTCAGCGGGCTCGTCAGGAATCGAAAAGCACAAACACAGGGCGGACTCAAGTATGAGACAGGATTTAAATGTAGAGATTAGGGGGATTCCTCCTCTGCAGAACAAAATTATCAAGAAGTCAGAGGGAAGAAAGATCACTGGCAGGAAGCTAAATAAATAATAAATAAATTTAAAAAAAACCGGTAGCACGACAACCCATGAAGGGTGTTGCGTTCGCTACATGTTAGAGACTGTTCTGTTTCTGGTATTGTTTCTACACTAACGATAACAAATAAATGACTGTTAATTTTATCATAAATGAATCCAT
The DNA here is from genome assembly GCA_037127475.1 of Arma custos. NCBI lineage: Eukaryota > Metazoa > Arthropoda > Insecta > Hemiptera > Pentatomidae > Arma > Arma custos. The sequence continues at coordinate 331,337 of JBBAGI010000110.1, forward strand.
ATTTAACGCACATATTTCACATTTATTGTCCAATTCACACCAAAAAAAAAAAAAGACCTCTATTACAACAACCAATGAAATATCAATGTTCATTACATGGTAGAGACCTTATTTGGTTTAGTTTTTGAACTTCTTTAGATTATTCGTTTAATGCCAAACATTCGTTGGCATATATAAATTCTGGCTTCATTATTCTGTTGTAACGCTTTATTTTTATATCTTGGATCTACACTTGTTATCGTAATTTCATATTGTCGATACAAATGCAAAATATTGAAAGTGGAAAAACATATTCAAGGTTCATGCAAATTAAGTATTTATCCTCAAACGTATTTTACATATATCAATATGCGTGATTTATGTAATTTATGTGAATTCGATGAAATAATGTATTTTAATTAGTCAAAAATACACATTCGTTATTTTGATTACCTATAATTTATAATTATTTTTCTATAATGTGATACACCAACTATCGAATGTGGTTCGTTAGTTAGTATTGTATCATATTAAATATTTGCACAAATATTTTTATTTCTAACTATATCGCACATACGGTGCTATCACGTCATTTATGCAAATGAAATAATTTTTCAGGATAAGCATTTGAAAATTCGACATCCTATTACAACGTATAGTTCTTCTCGACTAAAAAAATAAAATTATATTATTTAAACTACAGCTTTAAACTTCATTTTAAAGTAAAATCAAATATCTCACTAATTACTATTAAAAAAATATAAACATACTCAGTTCAATTTTGACAAAAATTGCATAATTGACGTTATACCTAACACCGTATGTGCGATATGCTGAATTCAAATCCCGCTGCTTGCAATGCTGTTATTTAGTCTGTTAACGGCAGGAAATGGATCCTGTGGGATCTAGATCCCTCCTGGGGCACACCCAGCCTTATAAAGTGGGTACCAGAAAAAAGGGGGGGGGAATCTGGTGGTTGAGGTTGACCTAGGATAAATCACCTTCCTGCACAATCGTTGTCCAGGAAACAGTACAGTCTCTACCATGTAGTGTACCCCAAAACCTTTCACGTTTTTTTTTTTACTTTGCTAATTGAACATAAATTGTTCAAGATAATTACATATCCGACATTTTGAAGGTGTTATTCTTCCTCCTTAAGAAAAAGTGAATCCCGATTCTAGAATTTGTTATCATAAAGCTATTCATCAATCATAAAGCTATCGTGATAGATCGAAAACGAAATCTGTTTTTCTATTTTTGATACTTTACATTTTTATGGACAATAGAGCAATCAATCAAAAAAAAAATGTAAGAAAACGACAAGAAAAATACTTAAATATAGAATTTTATGTACAAAATTTTAGGTGATTTATGTACTAATTTTTTTTTCATATTTAGATTTATTCATTTTATATTCGTTCAAAGTTAAGATCCCAGTAATGGAGCCTTACTTAAAAATAAATATAATAAAAAAAAAGAGTTTTTTTAATATCACTAAACTAAGCGTTAGTTTACAACTTTATTCTCATACATTTATTCATTTTTATTTATTCTCCTTAATCATTATTCCGTGGTTATTTGCATTGTATAAAAATTTAATGGCTTGGTCGCAGGCAAGGCAGAGTAGAAAATGGTTTAGGTAGTCACGTTAGATTAAAAATCTGTCACGCTTTCATTTAGTTGCTTAGAGTGAGATCAGTCGGGCTATTCAGCCCATTTTATGCCTAGTTGTCAATTTTTCATTACTGGATTTATAATAACGGCAGTGGTGTGCTGTATTTAATTAGCTATTAATAACAAGCTATAACATTTTGTTTTTTTTTAATTTTTATTGAAAAAAAAAATGCAATCTCAAGTGCTACAGGTATTAGATTTGTAAGAATATATTCAGTCCTTTAAAATGAATATAGTAGGGAGAAAATATATATATTTTGCGTGATCTCGGGCATATCACCTGTCTGTGAAATCGTTATAATATTTATGTATTACATTATTATGTAATGTATTTTAGGTAGTAATTACAACTATATGGATATATTTTAATACTATTAACTGATTATTACTTGCTGTTCTAGATTACTAACAACCTTTTTTTCTTTTTCTAGGTAAGGGCTTACTGTTAATCTGCTACTACTGTTTCATTGAAAGGTAATAATTTAAATCTGCATTCTCTCTATCGGATCGTGGGACTGCTTTTTGTCTTGTCTTATGTCGTGCTCGATTAGATAAATTATAAACATTTTTTAAAATTTGATAAACACACAGCACCTGTACATCACTTCAGTTAGCCGTTTCACAAAATTTATAACTGCGTTTGAATTCAAATGGAAAAAAAAGGTAATAAACCCTAAAGGTCATTTTACTCTACCTGGCCCAGGCTCACTACCATCCTCACATGTAGCAATATATGTATATATAAGTTTCGACCGTGTCGTCAAATTCTAGGTCGTCTGACCAGTCTGAACGAAGGAAGAAAAGAATTTCACGACACTATCGAAACCAGAAGGAATACGAGACGAATGGGCTAAAAAGCTGCTTCTTGTTCAGATATTTCAATTTTAGATCTGTTATTTCAATACTGAGAACATAATAAAATAAGATTAAGATATTTTTCATAATATGATACTTAATTCCATATAAATACTAAATATTAGAAATGGTTATAAAACATAAATATTTAAACTGAAAGTAACAGTAAAGTTCTTTTTTTTATATATATATATATATATATATATATTAACACTTTATTGAAATATTATAATCTGCCACTAGTGGGCAATAAGTAATAGTGCTGTGTAGCTTACAGTCATTCCATAACAAAACAATAATATAAACAAAATAAAATAAATAAATATATACATGCGGTAACAGAAAGAAATTAATGCGGAAATGATAATAAAATAAAGTAAACAAAAAAATAAATAAATAATAATAATACTAATAATAAAATAAAATAAAATGTACACATTCATACCCTATTTACAATTTGCCTGGGGCCCCCAAAATGAGCTTCTTCCCCAGGAATGAGGGCAAAGCAGGAGTCCGGGAAGCCCCAGCCCCCTTTCCCAGCCGCGTCACTGGCATTAAACGCCAATGGAAGCTTGAGAAAAGAAAATAGACGGAACAGTACTCTGTGAATAAGTTAGTTTGCTTAGCTTGTGTAAATCTCTCTTTACACATTTGCGTTTGTGTTTGTTTTATTTGTCTTTTTGCCTGACAAACTACCCGGTTTTAGACTCATGTTCTGGTTTTGTGAAAATATTCATTCCTAACTGAAATTTCGGACTGCTAATTTAATTAATTCAACTAAATTATCTTATTATGCATCTGTATTTAAAATTATCATGAATTGAAATTTTGGTTCGGTCAAAATAATCCTATATTTCAAAACATGGACTATGGTGGACTAAGTTTTGTTTGTTAGGAAAATCCACACTGTAAGAAATGTAACTGTAGGCGGTGATATCCATCTCCGAATCATAGTAGAAAGGCTTATCTGTTGCTCCCTCCCTCAGATTGCCAGTAACTCTGTGTACATGATATCTACAGCCCCATATGTCAATACGTGGTTAGGTAGAAGTTGGTTTAAAACGAGTTAATTGTACCGAGGCAGATAGAATTATGCCATTCTTGTAGTAGATGAGTAGCTAAGTCAGACATTGCCTTGAAATGGAGCTATTTCTCGATTCTCGAATACGAGAATTACAAGATTCCTCACTGAAATTAACTCCTGAATGAAATTCGACCGCTCCTGTCTGTAGATTGATGTCTTACATGGTGTCCTGTTCCACATCCTTGGCACCAATCAGACGTAGCAAGTGACAGTTATAACTCCTGCATAACTTCAATTGTCTTCAAAGTTTTGCCTTGTCAATGATATGTACCAGGAAGCTGAACGTCATGATCGATAACTGCTGCGATAGTTGTCAAGATCGATTTCTTGATTTACGTTTTGATCGAATCAATTCGAAAGGATTCGAAGTTTTGGGTCAATGAATATATTAGCCCAATTATCCATATCGGTCCAATTATAGATAGATAATCTACATGATTAATGTTTTGTTCTAGGGCTTGCATTTGTTGCAGTTATCATAGTTGGGATATTTGCATCTTGATGTTAATAGTATCGAAGACGAGCATTTGTTAGTAATTGTTTTTAAGGGAAGTATTTGACAACTTAAAAAAAATAATGGTATCAGTTTCTTTGCAAAGTTCAATGCTACTGTGAACATGAACAATAAGTATAAGCCATTACTCAACCTCTATCAATTGGAATTTCTGTAACTTCTGAGGATGTTCGCCCTTATTTCTTTATGGATGTCCAAACAATCATATAACCTAAAAAGGCCTCATGCAGAAAACACTACAGTTATCATCGGAATGTGCTGATGCGATATCAATAATATGCGGAAATCCGAATAATATCCGAAATAATTCAATATGCGGATAGGAATGTGCTAGTCGAGTTTTTCTTTGATAATGTTACTCATTGCATCTGGTTTAACGTAAATGCCTATTAAAGATCAAAGTTTTGTTGATGGTGGAAATTCTCGTCGATTATTGGAACAAGAATCGTTTTAAGGTATATTTTCGGGAGATACTTTATAATCGATTCCTTCAGCCAGAAATGCATAGATCTGCAGTATCGATGGATAGGTGGTAAAGTCGAATTTTTCCAGCAACTTTATTGAACTAAGTGGTGCGCAATCGTGTATGCGGTTGTAGCGTGGTTCATCACTCTGTATTAGATCCCTGGCTCCAGAAATGTTTCAGTCTCCTTGTCGAATTCTATGGCACTGTGTCTGTCAGTAAATTTGTGAGACATGGGACAAAGGTTTATATGTTGTTTTGGGGAGAAAAGAGGTGTAAGTTGTATTTTGTTGTTTTAAATAAACTTCTATTGTAATGTAACTTGAACCTATTGCTGTAAATAATGCTTTACACAGCGTAATAATAATGAGGCTTAACGAATCCGAAGGCTCGACCCATATCCGCCACTCTTAACGGAATCTTCCCATCTACGTTTCGGACTGTCCCTCTGACTTTCCTCAGTCGGTGCACCGTTTATTAACTTTTTAAGAATTCGTTCGTTATTAAGTCTAGCGACTTCTTAATCGGGTGCATGCTTTGCGATTCCGCGTTGTGTAATCTCCTAAATTCTCCTGTGTTCTCATCCTTTTTTGGATCGAATATTCTATGCTTATTTTCGAATACTTTAAGACTTAGTCCATCCTTCATCTTTAGTGGCCACGTTTCACATCCGTAAAGAAGAGTTGGAAGAATGATTATGTAAACGTTTCAGGTTGCGCTATGAATCCGCTGAAGCAGTCCCCACCCGGAGACCCTAACGGGAGACGACCATAGTTTACCGTATGACGAGCGTTTTAACTCAGAACTATCCATGGCTATTAGTGGTATTTTGTTAACTGAAAAATAATGCGAGTAGGGCGGTATGACCTACGTCACATAGCTTTATAAGCTCCATAAAATTTTTATTGCTTAGTCAGGTTCATTGCTTGGTTTATTGAAAATTTAATGGTATTTTTTTCCCATTTGCCTTAATGCTTGTACCATAGGAATAGACGAAGTATAATGAAGATGACCTACTCTTATAGCCTACTTAATCCCTTTGTTCTACATTAGGCCACCCACGCCGGGGAAGATACACATACCCCACGCAATCGACTTATCAGGACTGTAATACCTCATTAGCACTAGTTTCTATATCACGATTTCACTTGTTCCTATTTGTTGACAACAATGTTAAGTACTGGCGTATACTTCCCATGACGAAGGGCATTTTTTATTACCCTTTTTAATGATACATGAAGTTCGGAGCACGATATTTATTAAGTTTTACCTCTCTATACCTTTCTTATACAATCTGTTATAAAGTTGAACTTATTGATAAAAATAACCTGATATAGATTGGAACTTAATAACAGGTTATTTTATAATTTTACAAATAGGAATATTCGATACAAATTGAGCTGAATCATGAATACAGTACATTAATGAGTGGTCACGAACTAAACGGCAACCATGGATTGCAAATAATCTGTTTTGTTATTCTCCCGATTGCCCGTGACGAATATTGCAATGTTAACTGTTTGCTCAAGCTGGAACATCATTCTCCCAAGTATCCATATACATTTTAATTCTTTTATTTAAAAAAAAAAATAGAGTTGAATTAAGTCGAATTCTCAATTCGGATTACTTCAAAAGAAAAACCTTACACATCTATGACATCTTTGAGAAAATTAAACTAAAAGTATTCAACTTTTCTTTAATATTTTAATCCAACATTTTTTTTTAACGATTTTACAACTTACATCAATCGTACAACTTAGTATCACTTTTCTCGATACAACCGGTCACATATCTCCTCCCCTAAGACCCCTCCCCCCGCTGCCATGCTCTCCTCCAGATCCTGCAACCATCTTTTTTTGGGGGTCGTCCTCTTTTCATCCTTTCCATAGGGTAATATTCGAAGATTATTTTTGGCCATCGGTCGTCTGCCATTCTTTTTAAGTGACCATACCATTTTAATCTCCTTGTTTCTAATGTGAAGAGGATCGTTGTTTTCTGATCAACCAGGTGCCTTATTGTACTATTAGGGACGTGATGAATTCTGGAAATAGCACAGCATTCTTTAAATAATAAAAATGGTTAAGACTGGAAGACGTAATCTGCAGTTTAAATTTATAATGAGGTGACAAGCGATGTTCTGCAGTTTATCCTAACTCTTTACTACCATAGATGTAGTGCCGCCAAAATTATATTATATTATAATTAAAAAGAATTCCCTAATCTTCTCCCTGGCCTGTTTGTCAATTAAAAAAAAAAAATTCCAACATTTTTTCGTGTCTAGAACGGTCGTGTCTATAGCTGTGATAAATTTATTTTTACATTTTCGATTTATGTTCGCACAATATATCAAGTTCTAGACCTACCAGTCGTTTCTGCGTTTTAAAAGCAAGTACTGTTCAAACCGACTACATTCTCTTGAAGTTTAGCCTCGGTAAACGTGAAATTTTCGTCAATTTTTCACCGGAAGGTTTCAACCAACTCATTTAATCGAAAAAGTAATACTATAATACTCTGAAGAGAATTGAATTTTGTGTTGTATGATATATATTTTTTAATTAACTAAGTTTTCTTTTGGACGATTCATTTTCATGTTTCACACTTTACATAAAACTTAATATTGGTATTTGATTAACCAATTCGAGATCAATTAATTTCCGAGGCTATAATTCACTAATGTGCAATTAATTTCCGAGGCTATAATTCACTAATGTGCAATTAATTTCCGAGGCTATAATACAGTAATGTGCAATTAATTTCCGAGGCTATAATACAGTAATGTGCAATTAATTTCCGAGGCTATAATACAGTAATGTGCAATTAATTTCCGAGGCTATAATATATATATATATATATATATATATATATATATATATATATATATATATGCGCAATTATCAGTTATTATGAGTAAACTAGTCGTCGAAATAAGATTTTCTTGGACTAATGAAATCTGTAAAGTACAGGAAAACAAAATTTGGCGTTGGTTTTTTTCATTATTCAGCTTATTTTTTTAAAAACTTGTTGTTACTTTTTACATTTTTTTTTTTGCGTTATATTCTGTTCTTTATTATTGAAAGCAAAATAACAATTAACCTCACATTGCACACATGGTGTTCAATCAATCTGCTCCTCGCAATAAAAAAATTCCGAGGAGCGAGCTGCAGACCCGGTGTGCAATGATCTTATTTATGTGAATTCATTTACGAATTGGGTGATTTCCATAATAAACATGTTTTCTTATTAAAAATGAACAATATAAAGAAAGAAAAAATTTCGCTCCAGGGGGCCCTGTTTGAAAAAAATTGTCGTCTCGGAGGTTTAACCGAGGAAAACTGTTGGCTTTTGCTCATGGTTTACGAAAATATACTAATAACCTAACTTTATTATAGTATACATATAATGAACACAATATAAGACTGAATTAGTACCATAGTAGGTACTTAATATTTTACTAAATGTGTTCCGATGTTATTCTAGAAATTGAAGTTCAGTTTAGTAGGTACTTATTTTGTACCCCCCCCCCCCCAGTGAGTCTTTTAAAATACTCATTTAGTATTGTTTTGAGATATTAAGTATTTTACATACAATAAAATATTTGAAGGTTTTTATTTATTTTTGTTTTTTTATATACATAAAAAAATGTTTATTTTTTATAAGAAAAAATCTTTATCATATTCCACTGAATTCTCTGTATTGAAAGAACAGTTCTAAAGTCGAACTGATCAAGGACGACAAAAGACTGAACAAACAGTAGTTGCTCGTTCCGTTGCTAGGCAACTTGGTGACAGCGAGACTGCTGTCTCGTTGGTGTTACAGTTTTTGAAAACACATCGACTACTATCCGCAATATAACATAGTCATGAGTTGTGTACGTCAGTCTGAATGTGATATGATATGAACAAAGATTTTCTCCACAAACTCAATACAACAACAAGGCGTTGATGACCTAAGGGTTTTACGCCTTTAAGCACCAACAAACAAACAAACATTTTTTTTATTGTTATCGATGTATTAAAATTTACTAAATCCCAAATTTATAGTAGAGACAAAAAATATTTACGAAACTAAGTTTTTAGTCATATTTAAATCATTTCTTGTTGTTTGTTCATTTAACGTCACTTTTTGCAGCTATGGCTAATCGGACGATACTACATTGGGAGCTCTAAATTTTGCCTATCCAGGTTTAATTAGGATAGCGATTTTTAACGAGTACCTGACATCGTACAGGCTCGGGACCCCCGTTTAACGTCCCTTCCGAAGGACGGCGTAACTAAGGATTTTTTACTCCCTTTAAAAAATCCTAGGGTCACCTGCCGGGCTACGAACCCGCGATCTTGGGCTTAGTCATTTCTTTATTATCAGCAGTTATTCATGAGGAAAACATTAATTATTCATCGTTGTGAATGAAATCTTGGAATTTGTAATGATGTTATGTGAGGTGCTATCAGATCTTACGGCAGGGTTCATATGCTCGTACACAAGAACATTTTTTGTAGAGAGGAAAATAGTTGACTGAAAGATTCTAATGAAGGATAGAATTGGTCAATGAATAACACAACAATAAGGTTAACTTTTTTTTTAACAGTGCCTGAGGTTTAGGCCATCTTGAGGGCTAAGAAGAAAAAACAGAAAATAAGTATAAAAACATTGCAGTGCCAAGAAAGAATAATTGAATAACTTATAGAGTTTATAGAAAAGTAAAGAAATTCAGAGTGTCGGATAGATTATTAAGGATATATAGGAATAACAGGATATGGTTATAGAAAGGTGATAATGTAAAAAAATACAAAGAGTAAGTAAGAAAGAAAAGCTTAAGAAAAATATGAAGCTAAAAAAAAGTAAGATGGATTATGAAAAAAAATGAAAAAGGTACTTACAGTATGTAAGGTGTAAAACTGGTGAGGCTGAAAAGTATGGAAATATTGGCATTAGCAAATTAGTTATTATGTATTATGTATGGCATTATTATTAGCAAATAAGTTATTATGTATTATGTATGGCATTATTAGCAAATAAGTTATTATGTATTATGTATGGCATTATTATTAGCAAATAAGTTATTATGTATTATGTATGGCATTATTATTAGCAAATAAGTTATTATGTATTATGTATGGCATTATTATTAACAAATAAATTATTCTTATTTTGTATTATCATTCACCGCACCCCCTCATCAATTATATCCTTCAATATTTTTTTTGTTTACTTTTTCGTTGGTGTGGACGCTACACATCTTCAATTCGTAAACTTTTACTTGAAGTCCTGCGCCAGGATCAGGAGTTGGGAGAAAAAAAAATGGTCTGGGATAAAAACAAAAGTTTGAGGAATCAAGAGTCCATTTTGGTGTGTTACATGATTTTTTTTTTTTTTGCCCGTCTGCTCCAGAGCAGAGACTGAAAACGGTCGGACTGAATATTGGTTGAATATAGTTTGGATTGAAATAGGAATCAGATTCATTCTTATAAACACCACTTCATAGTTGTTCTACTTTAATTATAACTATGCCATTCTAATTAATATGTTTAATAAGGATTATGAAGGATATATAGTTTAATTAATTCGGGAGTTTTTATTTATTATACTGGTATCTAGAATAAAATATTTTTCCGATTAAATCCGTTGTTATATTAAGTATTCAAAATTTTATACTGTTATACTGTAAGTATAGTTTCATTTTTCTTTTTATATAATATTTTTTATATAAAAATATAAATATTTTATAAGGTAAGAAAAATTATAATTTAATATTATATATAATATTTCTATAATAATAATATTGATATCACCCTGATAATAAATTCTCTTGAAAAAAAAAACCAGTCTTTTTAGATTTATAATATAATAATGTAGTTTGTAAATTTATTTTTAAAGCTCTGTCATAATTTATGAATAAAAGGTATTAAATAAACATTGTTACTAAACATAATTATCCGTTAGTAAAAAAATAATTTAAATTGATAGCATAATTTTATGTTAATGTTTTTGTTTTAATTCACGATAAAGTTATATTAATTAAATATAATTTCAATTTATTGGCATAAATATTTCACATAGAATCATCACATATAATGGGATAATGATTATTTTATTATGTTAGTAGCAACGGATTTACGTTTGGTATTAAATTGAATAAATTTAATGTAATTATCAGTTTTGTTAAAATTGTTTAATGAATATTTAAAAAAAAATAATAATTCTGTCACATTGTTTATAGGGAGCGGAGTGGCTAGTCGTAGATTTCAATCATTTAAATTTGTAGCTCGTTTATTTATTTTTTAGTCTATTTTTTTTCCTATTTCACTTATTTTTTCTCTTTTAAAACAGTGAGAGCGTAACGTAAACATAATTTAACTTCTTTGTCTAAATTATTCGACAGGAATTATTCTGTCTTAGAAAACACAACAGTTTGCGATAAATTTAGACGAGTGCATGTGATAAGGCTTGTTAAATTTATTGATAAGATTGTCATGGAAAACAGATAAAGATTTCTCTTTTTTACGATAAAGCAATCCCGGGTTGTGATTCCTACGATGACTCCTACAGACAAGATGGAATGTTAAAGAGGCGGCGGTGGGGTACTGTGTATGAGGCAGAGGTAGGATGTGGTGGGGGCATCCGTCGGTCGTGAGCTAAATCCAGCCAGTCTGTGTGGCTATGTGCTGCGATCATGTGGTTCACTGCGCCCGAGAGTTCCTTCCGGATGTCCAGCTTCCGCGCCAAGCGGTGGAAGAAGAAGTACGCCCCCGGAGGTGGCAAGGGCAAGGACAAGGATTCGGCTGACGGGCCCCCCAAGGAGGCCCAGACCGTGCCCGCCAACAACTGGGAGTTCCACGCCTTCAGCAGTTCCTTGTTCGGCGGCAAGAGGGACTCCCTGCTGAGCGAGGATGAGGAGTCGCACACGGCGTCCCCGCCCGCCTCCAGGCCTGGATCTAGGCCCCCGTCCTGGCTGGCCGCCCTCCCGCACCACTTCGTCATCGAGGAGGAAGGCGACAAGGATCAAGGTAGGAAGTTGTCGTAGGAAGGAGGTCGTATTAACTGCATAGCATTGGCAGCATTACCAAAGTATAATAGCGGAATTTAAAAACGAGACTTTGTGTGGTTACAGTCAACAGGAAGGCTACATGGGGTGAATGTTAAGGGAAGCAAATTAACCTCGGAATGAGTCTCATTATTTTATTAAAGTTCATGCGAATTGTTGTCAATATGACAGTGAAGATGTATGAGGTGGTTAAAGCCCAATACCTTTAAGTCACCTTGCCTAGTTTTTCCCCAGACAATGATCGGGTAAACTAGTTTTCCCCATCATCGGACATACATTTTGCGCCTTTTAAACTCGTTTTTCTCATGTTCTAGTGTTCGCCGCCGAAAGATCTATCAGAAACCGCTGTTAACAAATTTTGTTTAAAAAAAAAAATCGAGTTATCTCCCCTTTTGGTCTTCAAATATGTCTTTTATTTATAGATAATTTCCGAAACGAAAACAAGCGTTGCATATAATATAATAATAGCCTGACCATGTACTAAGTGTTTCCAGTGATATTTTGTTTTTTTAAACTGCAATCAACTCTCGTCAAAGCTGCGAGTTGAGTCACAAGTCTTAACTTTTCATTCGTTTTTAATACTCTCTTAAATAAAAAAGTAGTGATTTATAGTATATAAGTATAAAAAAAAATGTTGTAATTATGGGAAATTTGTATATTTTAGCAATCGTTTCACAAAGAAATAAAGGTTTCAACCAAAATTCCGAAGTAAAGATCTTATAACCCCGAACAGTAATATAAGTCGGTCCTTTATTATACAGCCAGCAATAAAATTAGTATTATTTTCGAGAATATTAAAAAGAAATGAAGAGTTAAAACCTGTTGTGACATAACTCAAAACAACAACTTGCCAAACTGATACCATATTATGTCATAATCTCACTATTTAGATCTCTTTTTTGTGGGGGGGGGGGCAATCTGTTTTCTTTACCTTCTGAGGGGAAAAGAACTTATTTCATTTCGGTTTGTTGTTTAGTCTCCGTTGTATTTGCTGCCAGAATATCAACGAAACTTCTGAAAAACATTCTTTTGATTAGTTAGCTTAAGAAAATAGTGTGCAAACTGATCATTGTTGCATCAAATTGTTCTCTTGTTGTGGGAAAGTTTAGACAAAAGGACTGTTTATGCTGGCTACACAGTACGAAATTATTTTAGTGTTGCTACATGCCTTTCAATAAAATAATTATCCATTATCTGGGATTATAAATTTCGAGGTGAAGTAGTTTTCTTGCGGGCGCCATGTTTGTTTATTCTCATTAACTCTACTAAGTGGAGGCGACAAGGCCGCTGCCCATTCCCTGTTTAGCTTTGGTTCCTTGATTCCTGTAATTCTAGATAATTTTGATAATAAATTATATCTTTGTCACGGGATCATAGGCGGATCCAGGGAGGGGGGCGCGTGCCCCCCAGACGGTATTTTGTGTACTGTCGAGAATCCATTACAGTATATACTTATTGGCAAATCGTGTTATGATAGTTTTAAAATAACAGAAATAATGAGTGAAACTATTGTTTAGATATTTTAATAAACCTTTCTATAGATACTACAAGTTTATTTGTAAGTTATTGTTGATTTTTTTTGCCCGTCTGCCTGTTTGTGCCTCCCCCCAGGAAAGCAATCGTGGATCCGTCCTTGGAGGGGATCATAGTTTAATTAAGTGATTAAAAACAAATAATATAAAAATAACTCCATTCAACCTCATACAGTATCTTTTTAAAGCACGCACTTTGATTGTTCACAAAAATCACTTTATCTAATCAACTTTTAATAATTTATGAATGATATTCTAATGCGAAATAGATATTGAGTTCGGGAAATGAAAATAAGTTTGATAACTATGATTGAACCCTTAATGTTTTTTTTTTATCTCGTATCTTGGTTTAGTTAATTTTTTTTAGGCGTGAAAGTGTTTATCATGATCCGGTGAAGGCTAGACGTTGTAGTGTTTTGATGCCACTCGATTTTCTAATAAATACATTGTGATAACTGACTACATTCATCTCTTAAAAAAGGATTTCATAGGAGATTTTAAAAAAAATATGGATACAATATAAGATATTAAGATATTACGTTTCAATAAGAAGACATTCAAGAAAAAATAAATGCATACAAAGGCATTTAGATATTGAGTTCCGGAAATAAAAATAAGTTGGATAACTGTGATTGAATCCTTAATTTTTTTTGTCCTGTTTTCTATGTATATTGTTTTTATTTTTTTAACTCCTTGTAATCATTTAACAAAATGATGTAAAGATATGTCTGATGGATATCGAGTTGGGAAAATTAAAATAAGTTGGATAACTGTGATATGAACATACAACGTTAGTTTTTTCGTATTTTTCCGGCGTGAAAGTTGTTATCACAATCCGGTAAACCCATCAATTTTCAGTGTTTTCATACTACTTGATTTTATAATAAATACATTTTGATGCACTAACTACCTTCATATATTAAAAAATAAATTTAAAAAAGAAAAAATATGGATACACTTTGAAATCGGAAGGCATCGTGCTGAATTTCAATAGTAACCCATTTTATAAAAACGTTTTGAGAGAAATAAAGCAAGGCTGGAGATAACGAAAGTAGGGCAATTCGTATCCCTAATTGTTTTCAATTAATACTTTACAACAACCTCAACTTCAATAACCTCAACTTCAACAACCTCAACTTCAACTTCTTTTTAAAAATTTATAATACTAGAAAAATTAGTTATACACATTATAATTTATTTACAAATAATTAAAATATCTATGTAACATTAGAAATCGATTAAATTAAATAACTTTTATTATCACCTTCAATGGAGCGTTTATGAAAATCATTCGTTTCTAGATTATTAAATCGCTTTGGCTGCAATATCCTGACGAAGCAATATTTTTCTATGAATTGTTTGCTATCTAATATAAAATAATCACGGTATATTCCGAACATAAAGACAAAGGTTGAGTTACGGTAAATAAAAAATAAGGATTTCAAACCAATTAAAAATTATATAATATCTCGAAAACTGATTGAGATAAAGAGGCTCTGTTGTTGGTGACACTTAACTGAGTTTTTCATACGCTATAAACTTTAAATTACTCGCATTCTCTCCTCCTTCTGGGGACATTCAGTAGATTCTTGTTTATTTTTTTTTCTCCATTAAGATATAAGATTGTATTTATTGCCGTTGTGATATTTATTGTCAAATGAAGGTTCCGAATGAGATATTTTATATTCAAAGTTGTAGTATTTTTTTTTTTAAGAATGTTGAGATCTATGTTGGAAACCCCGGGTTTAAATCCGGCTTTTGCAGTTATTTAGCTAGAGATGGAAAATGTGGGATTTGCAGTCACTCACCCAATCTCTATAAAATTGGGAAAAACCTGACGGTTAAGCATGATGTGGGACTAATCACCTCCATATACAACCCTTATCCTAGAACCAGTAGGGTCTCTACCATGTACTGAACCCATTAAGCCTACCCTCATGGGTCGTAGTAGTAAAGGTTTTTTTTTTTTTTATTTACTTTCTATATAATATATAATTACTATGTTTTGATCCATAGTTTACAAGCTACTAATAGTGGAAATATTTTAAAAAGTTTCTTAACGGTTGGATAGAATTGTATTTAATCCTGAAGTGCGATCTTAAATAAAGTCATGGTTTAGTCAGATCCGACTAAATAGTACCCGCATAGTCATCAGCATCGTTCAGGATCGTTCTCAAACCAAATTATTATTTTATTGTTCAAAATCCGAGGAAATTAATATGTTTCGAGTGAACGTTTCCAATCTTTCGTTACGAAACCTGTTTATTTTCAGATAAGATTTATTTTTTTTAAGAAATCGGTAATTCATCAAAAGAAAAGTAAACAGATAGAAATCATCTTTTGATTTCAGGAAATATTTTAGTACGCTATAACTGGTTTATTAAAAGTATATATATATATATATATATATATATATATATATATATATATATATATATATATATATATATATATATATATATATTATATATATATATATATATATATATTTTTTTTCTTTCTTTTATTTTGTCGCATCCTCTAAGATTTTATTTACAATATAATACAAATTTACAATAAATACATGAAAATGCTTCTATATATAAGCCAAGGGCTTTCATACACAATGGGCTGAGTCCGCTGAAGGCGGTTTTTTACTGGAACCGGCTCAAAGACGCTTCCAATAAACTGACTTTACTCAACAAACAAAACTGGGAGGGACCGTTTAGCTGGATCAAGAAGTAGATTAAAAATATAACCGTGGAAAATAATGATTACAATGCTTTTATTTATTAGAGTCGAGTCGGAAAAATCCCAAAAAGCAAAGCCTATATAGTAAATCTCTAAAATACTAGAAAAAAACTAACCAATCCAAGTTTTGCCAATTGAGGCAACATCAGTACCTACAACAAAAGTACAAACAGATTCATCGAATGGAGACGACAACCTCAATCCAAGCCGGTCAACAAACAACCAACTGTTGATCTGTTGATGTAAGATGTGCTACACTTTTTCACTTGTGATGCCTGAGCTAGCGAAAGGTTGACTGGTTAGTTTTTTCCCTGTATTTCAGATACTTAAGACTTTGCTTTTTTGGAATTTTTCCTATTGCGTTTTTACTCATTTTTATTAATATAGTTAATTAAGGCACAATGCAAAAAAGCCATGAATCCTGTTAAGGTCTCGAAACAACGTGTTGGCTCTCTCTTTGAACCTTTTTTTATTATTTTAGTGGTTTGTTCCTGGGTTCGCTTTTATTCATTAATTTTCCTTATTAAGATTTTTCGTTTTTAACTTGCAGGATAACTTTAACTTATCGTGGACTATATAGTTTTGAAATACATTTGCGTTTTTAAATGTGTTCCGTTTATCCGGTTATCCAAGTAGTTTTGGATTTTAACCTGTCTGAATACTCCTAAGTAAACGCTAGGACTTTTACGGTTTATTACGTATGTGAATATTTACAAAATATATATTACTGCCTTTAAAATAAGTAATGTATTCGCAAACATCTTTAGTTTTTCAAATTTGAATGAAGATACCAAATTTGTCTATTTCTGAACCCATTTTGTCTTATGACCATTTGATCCATTTATTATTGAAGTGTACTTTTTGATTCATGCATTAATTACAGTAGGTATAAAATTAGGTCACGTCGTGTCCGCTTAACATTTTATCTATTTTTCGTCTGCACTAAAATATTGTTTTAAATAGATTGCATTATATAAACGTTATGTTTGTCAAAGATTTATTCATAAAAAGCTGTCAGCTCTCTGTGAGTGCACTTATATGTATGTATATTTAAATCTCAAAATAAAAAAAAAAAAAATAAACAATTGTGTCCCCTATATCTATAGATATAAAAAGAGCCTGGCCCTGACTGACAGACCATCTCAGAGCCCAAAGGGCATAAGCTTCAGACTTGAAGTTTGGACAGTAGCTACATTTTACTAGGCCAACGCGCACTAAGAATTTTTGAACATTCATTGTAATAAAAATACGTAATTTTTAAACTCAACTTAACTTTTTATCGTAAATCAACGCGGACAAGGTTGCGGGCAACAGCTAGTTTATATATATGACGTGCAACGTCGAACTTTTGAAAGATCATTTTTTTTTTCTTTAATAATTGGTATTGAGATCGTAAATATTAACCAATTTGGAAGATCGGAATGCCTTCGATGTTTGTAGAAACCTGTTGCATATTGGCGACGACCCGTGGCTGCAGAGCTTACACCGAATTGATGAAAAATTATGCATGAAACACCACTTTATACCTCTTTTATGGCTCTGATATTTAAAAAGATGATTTTAATGTTCATTGTCATTATAATGCTAAGCTTTTATCATTAGACACCAGTAATTCCTGTACTCCCGAACGCTGCCATCACCTCTTCAACTCCTTGCAGCCAAGTTTTCCTTGGGCGGCATCTTTTTCGCCTCTCCTCTGGGATAAACTCTAATATCATTTTCGGCTATTTCTCGGGGCCCATTCTTCTGACTATGCCACTGCAACAGCTTGGTCCCAATTTTGTGCATTATCGTTTCAGCTTTAACGATATCTCTTATGGCAGGGTTTTTCACTCGCTCAATTCTGGAAATGCGACAGCTTCTTATTCAAAAATCCATTTCTACAGCTTGCAGCCTTTGTGCATCTCTTGGTCCGACCACCCACATTTCCGGACGATAAAGGGTCACACCTTCAAAAAAGGAATGAAAAATCCTATTTTTGGTTTCTAGCGAAACAATTATTTACCTAACATTCTACATTTATTTCTACATACACACACACATTTATATATATATATATATATATATATATATATATATATATATATATATATATATATATATATAACATTACATATTATATACATAATAGTAACTTTTATTGGAAGTATAAAATTTCCATAATGACAATAGTCCTTTTATTTAATAAGTTGTTTTAATTAACTTGTTAAACAATTAAGTTAGTAAATAAGAAATATATTTACATTTCTTTTATCGCAAGATGTTTGGCAATAGTGCCCTACAGGGCAGCCTTCCCGAAGTAGAACATCGGGGGCAGATGTTTAGCTTCTTGCTCCTCTACCTTCCAGATGTCTCCTCTTATGTCCCCTTCCCTCGGTAGTTCGGGTTCGATTCTCGTCCAATGGTGCGTCCTCTTGTCTATATTAA
Source organism: Arma custos (assembly GCA_037127475.1). Lineage (NCBI taxonomy): Eukaryota > Metazoa > Arthropoda > Insecta > Hemiptera > Pentatomidae > Arma > Arma custos. The sequence goes on from JBBAGI010000110.1 coordinate 349,637, forward strand.
TGCTTACACGAGCCCTCTACTGTTTGGAGACTCCAGAGACTCCAGCTGTATATCTTGCCGATGACATTACGTGCATGCGAATAACAACGTTTATTTAGAAGTGAAGGCACCTTTTGTTGTTAACGTTAACGTCAGTTAATAGAAATTAACGTTATTTTATGCTTTAATGCGTATTTTTTTAAAGAATATTAACGCATAAGAAATCCTTTTCTAAAATAATATTTTGAGGTATATTGTATCAAGGGTGTCTAGATGCTCTCAAGGAAAAGTCAGATCCTTTGATCTGAATAATATTTAAATAATAAAATGAGATGCCACTCTCAGATCGTTATGCATAATATCTGTGGCACCTGTGCATGAAAAAGGATCTTTATTTAATAAACAACTCTTGGTCAGTCACCACGTCAACCTTTGGAGAAGAGATGGAATATTTCTCTTATTCATTGGTGTCATAGAGTTACTATATATCTGTGGCACCTGTGCATAGTGGGCTAAGTGGAATTTTGTGAATTTCAAGCTATCTACTTAGAATCGTAATTTTTCTGAACTTATTTTAAGTTCTAGATTGGAGTATCAGCCCACGATTCACAAAGGAATGGACGGAACACTTAGCGTGTTAGACACAAGGAAAGAGAAAAAAATTACGATTCTAAGTAGATAGCTTGAAATTCACAAAATTCGACTTAGCCCACTATGCACAGGTGCCACAGGTATATAGTAACTCTATGACACCAATGAATAAGAGAAATATTCCCTCTCTTCTCCAAAGGTTGACGTGGTGACTGACCAGGAGTTGTTTATTAAATAAAGATCCCTTTTCATTTAATTGAATAACATTATATTTATAACGTGCTGATCATAGTTACAAGATAAAAAATAATCCTACTTACAAATAATGAATGGGCTATATGTGACAGCCTACAGGTCGAGTTGCCCGCTTCTTGTCTACAACTGCCGCCCTATCCCTTAATCCATTTACGGCCGAGGCTAGAATAAGTTCAATGTTTTGATTTTTTCCCAAAGAAATATTTTTAGGGTAGTTTAATTAAAATAAAAATAAAAAATAATTGTTTTTTTGTTCAGCCATAATGGCGCTCACGCAACATTGTCCTGTAGAGTATGATATATATACATATATATATATATATATATACTTTTTTATTTTTTTAGATGTTTATAAATGATGCAATAATACTGTTTCATGAAAACTTTTATACAACCGTTTGAATAATAAACTCCATCAAAGAAATAAAAAATAATAATTTGCACACCAATTTCATAAAAAAATCACAATTTTCATTTTTTATTCGTATAATGATTTAAAACATTCTGGGTGTAATCTAACATTACATCTCTCACACCTATAAATGGTTTGGCTTTTACACACTCTACACCTTTGCCTTGTCTCATCCCTGACGATCAAATGTCCGATTTTGCCCTTTCTCAGTTCAGCTAACACCTTGTTCACAGCTGGTCTTCCTCATCTCGGTTGTTCGTTGATAGATCTGGCTATCGGCACAACGGCATCTTGCTACATAGTTTTATACTCTTGGCGTCAGAATCAGTTCAAATAAAAGTCTATCTACGTCAATATTTTTGCTGATAATATAAAATTATTGTTTTACCCATTTATTTACAAGGTATTCACTGCAGGTGTTTCTGCATTTTTTTTATTTATAATAAAAATTAACTACTACGGTTATTTCATAAATATTACTTTTTATTAATTTTACTTTTAACTTCATTTGAGTACTACCAGTGGGTAGTTTCTCTACTTGTCATTGTCATGTCATCTGTCATGTGTTGTCATACGTCTCATGTCTCATGTAACACGCATTCACATAATACAGTTGTAACTATCAATTAAATCTTAAAAAAACAAAAAAACTTTTAACTTCCTAAAATGTTGAATACTACCAGTGAGTAGTTTTTTCTATCTGGCTTTATCTCAGGCCATTATTTATCATCCATTTTATGTACTTGTTTTATTATTATACAATTGTAAATTTCCGTTAACACACACACACACACACACACACACACACACACACACACACACACACACACACACACACACACACACACACACACACACACACACACACACACACACACACACACACACACACACACACACACACACACACACACACACACACACACACACACACACACACACACACACACACACACACACACACACACACACACACACACACACACACACACACACACACACACACACACACACACACACACACACACACACACACACACACACACACACACACACACACACACACACACACACACACACACACACACACACACACACACACACACACACACACACACACACACACACACACACACACACACACACACACACACACACACACACACACACACACACACACACACACACACACACACACACACACACACACACACACACACACACACACACACACACACACACACACACACACACACACACACACACACACACACACACACACACACACACACACACACACACACACACACACACACACACACACACACACACACACACACACACACACACACACACACACACACACACACACACACACACACACACACACACACACACACATACACACACACATACATTGATTGATAGTAATAATCATTTTCAGTATTTATTTTCAGATCCATTTTATTGTACAATATAATATTCTATTGTTAAACGTTGTTATTAATATATTTATTTTCTAAAACTAGTTGAAATACTGTCCAGATTCGTACATTTAATTTTTATTGTCCTTATTTTTTGTTGCCACTTTTTAAATACTTCGTCATTTGTATGATGATATAGCCTTCTAGCCAGGATATATATATATGTTTATATATATATATATTGTTACGGGCTACTGGGTACTAAAAATGAATTAAACAATTCCTTAATTAAAGATACTAATATTTATTAACAAAACTGATAAGAAGGATACAATTAAACTATTAACAATTAAATTATTAAACTAATATAAATTTATAATGACAATATTCTAAATATTATAATCTAGGCCTAACTCCTATTTAATTATTACAATAATATTAGATATTACTAATTCTAGATAGCTTAACTAGTTACAATAGTTTCTACGAATATATTATACTACAATTTATAACTAATAATTAACACTTACAGTTCACTAGTCCACCGACCCTAAGATTCTCCAAGTATCACAAACTGACACACAGTAACAAACAGAAACAGTTTATTACACTCGCGAGACTGTTACAGTTCACTGACACACTTATTACACTGGCCGGCTCAACACACTGACACTCACTTATCACAGATCTTGCATGGTCTACTCTCAGGCTAAGACTGGCTAACTCGAGGTGAGGGAAGTATTTAAGTAGGCAAGGCCGAACATTCTAGAACACGGAGGGGCCAGACAATTCTGGAATATTCTTAATCCTTTTCCGACAAAAGGAGACGATCTAGAACGGTCCTAATCCTATTTTAACGTCTCCCGCTGACGGACTTAAGCCGCTAATCCCCCGCTTCCGCCTTCCTTTGTGCGGCCGTAACAATATACATATATATATATATATATATATATATATATATATATATACATATACATATATGTATATTATGTTTGTTTTTCTGTTCATGTTTATCATTCTAACGGGACTTGGTCCCGGAATAAAGTTTGTTTTCTATTCTATTAATGATGTTTAATTTTTTAAATTCTTCAAATTTCTTCTAAGCGTCAATAATATTGAAAAGTGATGTGATGATGTTTATGTTCAAGTTTAAAATATTGTCTGGCATAGCCTATTCTGATTCATTACACTAGTTCATGTTTTTAAATGCTCACCTAAAAATAAGAGGACCTAGGAATATATTTTTATTTAGAGTGTTACTCTTTAAGCAGGTGCCAAGCTGAAACAGAAACCGCGGATTGAGGAGCCAAATAGCAACCCTACAAAAACAATAATAACGAAAACACTACCGCTCATTTATAATAATATTATCTGTGTAAAATATTAATTAACCGTCGTCTGCAATATTTTAAATTGTTAAGTATGGCTTCACATATAATATGTTTGTAAAATGATCGTTTAACGTTTACAATCTATATCTGTCGATTTGCTAGGTGTTGTGAAAATCATTTTCATTTTCAAGTATACTTCTCATAATAAGTAGCTTTGAGAAAGGTAACCATTATAATTATTGAGATTTTTTTTTATGAAAACTTTTATGGTTCCTATCGTATGATACAGAAAGGAAACTTATCACTATGCTCCTTTTAAACTTTCAGACTAAGAAATCCAACGAAATCATTAACTAGAACCTCCTACCAAACCAGCTTAAATAAATTAAAATTTTAAATAAATTAAAAAAATAAATAAATAAAGAAGATGAGAGGGGCGTTCTCTTGGTATAGTTGTTAGCATAGCAACCTATGCTTACTCTGTCCAAGATCGCTGGATCGCTCGTTCGTGGCCCTAGGATTTTTAAAAGGCTGTAAAAAATCTTTGGTCATGCCATCCTTCGAAAGGAACTTAACACAGTGGTACCGAGCTTGTACGATATAAAGTCCTAATTCCTGTCCTAATTAAACCTCGACAGGCAAAATTTTGGATTCCCACTGTTAAATCGTCCAATTGGCAGCGGTGACGTTAAATAAAGAAAAAACAAGACAAAATTACATGAATAAGATTAGACCTGAAGAAGAAATGGGGTTTTAGAACTCAATAACTTACTTGATGGCCTATGTTTTTATTATTAGTCTGTAATGTAAACTAAATCATGAACAATAGGTTTTTTATATATATATATATAATAACTTAAGTTTAAAATGTGTGAACTTTTAATTTACCCAAAAGATTACCCTTAAAATATCTTGTTAACTGCATAAAGGAAACATGCTCAACTATAAAAAAAAATCGCCTACTAGTTTCTTATATAAGGTAAAAATAAAATCACCATAAAATTTGACCGCCGGCTATATAATTTATTAATATATTTTGTCTCTGTTATAAAACATGTAAAAAAATGGATCAGTTTCTTTTCTGGAGTCAGCGATTTTTTTTTCTATATTGCCTGTATAATATGAATATCTGTTTTCTAAATACAATAAATAAATGCTTTCTTATTGTAAGGAAAATATGGAATCGACCTCATGAAGTTAGTTTGGGTGGGAGAAAAGGTTGGAACTCCCCTTTCCGAAAGGGCACTTCATTTAACACTAATTAAATTCGCATCAAAATTGTCAACTTACTAACTCAATTAATATGGGATGTAGAGGTGTGTAAAACCTTAAAAACCCTGGGCAAAGGCCTTTCTCAATTTTATTTCCGCACATACTGGATGGGGAAGCCCTGGAGAACAGCGAAACATTTTAAACAGAAAACAAAAATGGAAATGTTTTTATTTTTAAAGAGAAAAGATAGGCCCTCGGCCGGGATTCGAACCCGGAACCTTTGTCTTTCCATGACAGCGCTCTACCAATTGAGCCACCAAGGCCGCCGGCCGGGAGAGGACAAATCTTTTCTCTTATCCGATCCCATGTCCTCGTGCTCTCGCAATTTTTGCGATGAATACACTAGAATGAAGTTCTTTGAACATTAATTTAATTTTAGGATCTTATTGACTTACGTCATATTACTATTTATAGTTTTTTTTATAATTATTGGTCAATTTTCTGATTTTTAAATATTTTTATTTATAAAGACAAAGGTTCCGGGTTCGAATCCCGGCCGAGGGCCTATCTTTTCTCTTTAAAAATAAAAATATTTAAAAATCAAAAAATTGAATCATAGTTATAAAAAAAATAAAAGTGGAAATAGCTATATTTTGACAAATTTACATCGCCTTTTGTCAGCAATGCATTATATCGAATTGATTCCATCTGGACGTTTGTACGTACATAATTTTTTCCGTAACCCCATCAACTGTGTTCTAAGGATTTAAAGCTGAATTAAAACTCAACTCGAACTCTCTCTGAAAAACTTAGATAATGCTTAAAAATCTGGAGGCCAAAAAATAAATAGTAAATAAATATTTTCAAAATTGAAATCCTTATACAAAATAATTTATTTAGTATAGAAATCATAAGATGATGATTGTGTTATGAATGAAACAGTTGGATTAATTGTTGATTCTTTTGAAGGTTGGCAAGTCAGCTTAGTGGTAGAGCACTGAGTTGCTATGCCGGAAATGCTGGTTCAAATCCCGCTGCAAGGCAGGACTTTTATTCAGTCTGTTTACAGCCGGAGATGGATCAAATAGGATCTAGGACCCTTCTGGGGCTCACCCAGCCTCTAAAAGTGGGTATCCAAAATAAGGAGGGGAATCGTGGCGGTTAGGCGTGATCTAGGACAAATCATCTTCCTGCACAACCGTTGTGCCATGAAACAGTACAGTCTCCTCCATTTACTGAACCTTAGACCCTTCACGGGTTGTAGTGGTATAAAGTTTTTTTTTTTTTTTAGTTTCTTTTATCCTCGAGTGTATCAGCTAAATAATACATTGTTTCAAATTTTAACTGCTGTATGGGCCTTGCCTGTTATGATTATAAATGCGCTAGGTAAATCTCATTAATATTGCTCTAATAATATCGTAATATTTGATGACGTAAGCCGTATCCATGGCAACTAATGAAAGGAATAAATGGTCGCTCCTGTTTGCATTTAGCACGTCGAGTCGAAGCGGAGCGAATGACGTCAGGTCCAAGTGACGGTCACCTCGGGGGTCACATCGGCTAATTGAGCGAATTAAGGTCTTCTAGCTTCCTTCTGTCTAGAGTCCATTCTATTCTGTAGATAGAAAAAGTTTGATTTAGTCCTATGTGCGTTGTGTGCTTGTGGTTGTGGTTGTAATAACAGTCGGGTTCGAATCCGACCGTGGAAGATAAATTATTTTATCTGTTTATTTAAACAGCAAAGAAAGGACCCTGTGCGATCTACACAACCTCCTAGGGCTAATCCAGCTTCTGTGAATTGGGTAGTCTTAAAGGAGGAAATTCTGGCGGTTGAGAGAATCACAGATCTGTGACAAATCGCCTCCTTGCATAACCTATCCATATGCGTACTGGAATACATGGCTGACCATGTACTGGAGCCATGATCCTTCTTAATTTTTAGTGAGTGCTACTGTGTTTTCGTAATCTTGTCTATTAAAAATGCTGTAACTTAAGTGGTGAGATATTGGAATTAACTCTAATGGCTTCAAATTGAATAACCGTCGTACACTAACAAATACGAAAAGTTTTTTGTTTTTTTAAAACAGTTTTGATGTTATCAATAATAGGGCTATTACCTATTATATAACTTAGTTTATATGGGATCACTTCACTTGGATTGACCCATTTTGTGAAACAATTTTAAAAGATTTATGTCGCTTTTTTACGCAATTTATCCAGGGATTAACTCGACTGAAGTGAAATCAGGGCATATTTTAATTTTGTATAGATTTACGTTTAAAAAGTCTCAAAATCCTTCAGGAGTAACAAATCAATGAAAGCCCGGTTTGGCGATCATTTAATCGCATTACCCCCCTCCCTTCGCAATCCATATTGCCTTATGATTCGGATTTGGTAAAGTCGGAAATCAATCGCGGGCCTTTGATGAGCTCCGGAGGGCGGGCGAGGAATCAATTCCATCAGGAGCTATTCAGCCAGCCAATCCCTTCGTCTCCTCTGTCTCTCTCTCTCTCTCTCTCTCTCTTTACTGTATCCAATACTGCCATGTATATGTATTCCTCTCACCTTGTTATGGTAAATGTATTCCTAAATCAATAGATTTAAAAAAAAATGTATTTATTGAAACTAATGACTGTATCACAGCAAAACATTAATCCGCCGTTTTGTTGTATGGATCGGGGACTTGGACAATGACCGAACTGATTAAGCATTATCTCTTAGTCTTCGAATGAATCCGAAGAATCTTCGGTTGAGTTTATCTTGATGGGAACTGGCGAAGGACTGATTGTAAAAATCGGATACTAGAGGATTGGATGGATTCATCTACTCCGTAAGTCCAAATATGTCTTATAATTGACATGTTTATGAGTCTTATATAATTAATTGTGAGCTTAGAGCGTTTGTCTAATAAATGTGGAAGTAGCCTCAAACCAAATCAATAGAATCAGTAATCATTAAATACATTGACGCCTTTCTTTCCTGATTTTTTTTTATTGTGTGAGCTTTTTTGTTTATGTGAATATCAAGTGCGGGGTCAGCTTTTGTGTAGTGGTTAGGTTAACAGCCTACCATACCCGTAATTAATCCCGGGGAATGATGTCCTTCAGAATGGACGTAATATGACGGATTTCCAAAATGAGTGGGGTCAGGTACCCGTTAAATATCATTATCTGGATAGTCAAAACTTAAGCTTCCCACTGTACCATCGACCGATTATCCATAATAGCATAAAGTGACTTTAAATGAATAAACAACAACATGTGTGTAAGTTAGTCATACTTCCGTTTCGGCATTCTTTTGTTATTAGTTGATATGTAAACATTTGTTAATTCGATGGATAATTTAAAAAGAAAACAACGCTATTTTAAGTCACTTACCAATCAAATATCAATTACGAATCAAAAATAATTTCGATAAATTATCTTATAGGTTGCTTGGAATACTCTCAGCTGCTACTTGTACTTTTTCACGTCTTTTACTGTTAGAATTCAGTGAGTTGTGTAGTTTTAGTTAATCAAATGTAAAATGAACGTATTTATTTTTGTTTTTCCATTATGATAAATATAATATTAAGCCTGGGGCAATGAGTTAAAGATTGTATTTTTTAATTTAGCTGTATTCAGCATTTTTATGACTTAATCAATGCCAGTTTATCCGTTGTAAGTTAATTACAGTTCTTTGTAACTTATATAATTTTTTTAAATGTTTACAATATAATCTCGCTGATCTTTCGCTTATGATAATATAATATTGTATATAGGAAATATTTTTAATTACCCCCTCGAGGTAGAGGAACCATCCTGTTCCTATTTATAGCCCTTATGTGAGCCTTTCTCATGCCATATGGGTTCGTAACTAGGCATTTGTTTTCTTTGATTTGGACATCCCATAATCTTGTTTTTCTTTCCGTAGGTAATTTCAATAAATACTTATGGAATTCTTTGATATTATAAAAAAACAAAAAATCATTCGAAACTGCAGCACCATTTCATGCAGAGAAATTTTTTTTCAGCTTAGTTTATTATTTCCCTTAAGACTCAATTTCATTATTGTAACTTTTTATTACCCTATTAATTTTATTTCATGAATTATGAGACTTCGTAATTTATCGCTCTTTACTTTGTAATTGGTTATTTATTATAATTATTAGAGGGGGGAGGAGCGGGGTTGCTCAGTGTCGGTGTGTGAAACGTACTGTGCCGAAGATCCTGGTGGATATTCTTAATGCGGGGAAAACCTGGCCTTTGAGTATGATCTCGGAAAACGCAATGATCTCGGACCAATATAGAGGCTAGTAAATCAACCAATGTCTTGTTTCTAATTAATGAAAATATTAAATCTATACTAAACCTGTGGTCTAGTGGTTAGCGTAACAAACTACTAAACCCAAGATCGCTGGTTCGTAGCCCGGCAGGCCCTAGGATTTTTTTAAGGGAGTAAAAAATCCTTAGTTACGCCGTCTTTCGGAACGGACGATAAATGGGGGTCCCGAGCCTGTACGATGTCAGGTACTCGTTAAAAATCCCTATCCTAATTAAGCCTGGATAGGCAAAATTTAGAGCTCCCACTGTAGCATCGTCCGATTAGCCATAGCAGCATAAAGTGACGTTAAATGAACAAACAAACAATTAAATCTATACAGCTGTATATATAGCTTATATAGATTTAAGAGTTATAATATTGTGTGATGAGGTGGTTCGGCCATGTCTCCAGAACGGCGGAAAACAGAGAGGCGAAGGCCGAATATGAGTCGAAGGTGGAGGATGTGAGACCGAAAGGAAGACTCGGGAGGGCGCAATCTAGAAGGCTTTTGGAGTGGAGAAGGAGAAGACGATTGGTACAGGAGAGGGATTCATGGATGGGCTCTTCAGAAAGGATCCTCACACCGTTAGCGGTTGAAGAGGAGCAGACCAAATTAAATAAATATTGTGTGAATCCTAATATTTTTATCAATTAAGCGCGAAGACGAAGGTAGTATGTCTGAAAAAAATCAAACTAAATGTACCAAATGTAAGGAAGAAATAGTTGAGGGTGCAGTCAATGAAAACACCATAATAAGTGTATACTTATTTATGCTATCAAAAATAAGTATACACTTATTATGTATACTTAAATGCTTATGTAAATGTATCAAAAATCATTACGGAATATCACAACATCTGTTTTAATACGTTATTCTTTTCTAGAACTCTTAATATTTTTCCGCAATATTTATACATTACCAGCTTATAGCAGTATCTGTAATAGTATTCTAAAACGAAAATCCTTAATACTTCAACCAGCCGTTTGAATACCTTAAGTTGCACTTAAGGCATACCACTGAAGTTCATAATTTTGTATGTATATCCAATTTTTTATAATATTATCCAATTTTATGCTGATCTAGTGAATATTAGCTAGTTTTGGTACTAGTATGTTTAAGGGCCTGCTGACATCAGCGCGCTCAGGTGTCACTTACCTCAACTATTTGGACCTTGTCAGGTTATGCATGAATTTTTAATAGGCATTTCCTTTCATTATGATACAACAGATTTATAGGAAATGAAATAAATGAGAAACATGTAGACAAAATTAAACTAGAAATAATAAAACATTTATTACAAGCAATATTCATTAAATAACAATTTGTAACTAAAATATGATATTTTTTAAAATTTTTAAATGTTTTTATTTTAAAGAGAAAGGATTTGCCCGGGCAAATCTTCTATCTTTAAAATAAAAACATTTAAAAATTAAAAAAAATATATTTTAGTTACGAATTGTTATTTAATCTTTAAAATAGAAATACATATTTTAAAAATATGATGTTATGATAAACACTGAAAGATTTATTCCAAGCAATGCTAATTAAAAAGAACAATATCTTCAAAAAAAGGTCTTGCTTCATCCTTTTTTCTGGCATCTCCATCTAATTTTATTCCCTACTTGCAGTTTCATACCATGTCCATTTCCACAACGCATTTTCTGCGGAATGACATTCCGCTCCTGAAGAAACCTAACAGCTGATTTTTCATCGTTCACCGTGCGAAAAATCTTCTGCAAATTCCAAGTCATATATGAAGAAAATACTCAAAAACACATTCACGTTCAACTTTACATAAACAATAACAAAACAATAGAAAGGTTACTATAACAGTAGGAGATGGTTAAGAAAAGTGACACCTCAGCGCGCTGATGTCAGCAGGCCCTTAAACATACTAGTACCCTAGTTTTTAACAATCATTACAATGACATTTCATTAAAATTTCCTTAAATCTAACAGGAAAAATAAAAGCAGAGAAATTAGTAAGAGAATTGAGACGTCAACTAACTAGCTTCTCATTCAGTACGTGACTAAACAATGAAACAAACAACATTATATATATGAATGAATAATTGTGAGGTGATAGCAATAGAGCGGAAGAAAGAGATAAAACTGACGAGGAGTCTGCGAAATGAGGGAACACCAGAGAATCAGAACTGTAATGAGTCACCGCAATACAAGTATATGGCGGTTGAGAAGGTTTTGTTATATGTATATGTGGATCCTGTGTAGGCAATCATGAATATAGTTATTAAAAATTAATAACGTTAGTTTGTTTGCTTGTTTATTTAAAGCCAGTCTTATGCTGCTAAGGCTAATCGGCCGATGATGCGGTACAGTGGGAGCTCTAAATCATAATATTGGTTAGGTGGGTGATAGACCAGGTGGAGCGAACCAACTTAAGGGGGACTTAAGTTTCCCAATGACTACCCGCTAAGGTGTATAGTAAAAGAAAAGGACATTTATCTCAGAGTGAAGACGCAGGATACAGCCTTTCCGCATATATAATATTCATATGTAATAAAACGGACATTTTGTTAGAAGATACAAGCTTAAGGTAATACGTAATCATGATCAGCATATTTTGAAGCAGCAATTGAACTAAAGCGCAGTTTTCATCTGAAAATAATAATAATGTTACGGTCGCCGGCAGGAAGACGGAAGCAAGAGGATTAGTGGCTTAAATCCGTCGGCGGGAGAAGTTAAAATAGGATTAGGACCGTTCTAGATCGTCTCCTTTTGTCGGCAAAGGATTAAGAAGATTCCAGAATTTTCTGGCCCCTCCGTGTTCCAGAATGTTCGGCCTTGCCTATTTAAATACTTCCCTCACCTCGAGCGAGTCAGTCTTAGCCTGAGAGTAGACCACACAAGATCTGTGAGAAGTGAGTGTCAGTGTGATAAACTAGTCAGTGTTGAACCGGCCCGTGTAATAAGTGTATCAGTGAACTGTGACAGTCTCGCGAGTGTAATAAGCTGTTTCTGTTTGTTACTGAGTGTCAGTTCGTCATACTTGGAGAATCTTACGGTCGGTGGACTAGTGAACTGTAAGTGTTAATTATTAGTTATAAATTGTAGTGTAATTTTATAATATTCATAGAAACTATTGTAACTATTTAAGCTATCTAGAATTAGTAATTTCTTATGTTATTGTAATAATTAAATAGGAGTTAGGCCTAGATAATAAATATTTAGAATATTGTTATTATAAATTTATATTAGTTCAATAATTTAATTGTATCCTTTTTGTTAATAAATATTAGTATCTTTAATTATAATAAGATACTTAATTATTAGTTATTACTTAATTATAAGATAGATAATTATAAAGGAATTGTTTAATTCATTTTTAATACCCAGTAGCCCGTAACAATAATAAGGCTTTGGTAACTGGATGGGTCGATGCTGATACCGCCAATCGCTACCTACAAACAGGACGGAGACCACCACCCAAACCCAAATCCACCGGATCACTCTTAACGCAATCTATACACCTACGCCTCGGTCTACCCGTCAGACGATTACCAGTCGCCAATAGCGCATATAAAAAAATTACCGTTTTTTAACCAAATATTTGTATTATTATTTCTAACAGTATTTTTCGACACACCACACCGCTGTTCGCGAGTACTTGTGGACGGATTTGACTCAATAGCTTCCTTCACAACCTCATCAATATCCATTAATAGTCGCCCGGAGCCCTTCTTCCTTTCCAACGTCGTATCTCCACTACTAAATTTTTCAAACCAGCGCAGCGCAGTGCACAGTTCAAGGACACTTTCCCCTTCATATTTAATAATTTCACGAGTTCCTTCAGTGGCTGTGAAATTTTTTTCTAGCAATGTCTTAAAATTACGAGAATTTCATAGGACACTGTCATGCTTGTTCTTTGAAATAATTTTTTTTGAAATAAGAGGCTTTTTTTGAAGAAGTCCAGTGTTAGTAATCAAGCCTAGAGAATGCTCTAAAGGGATTATTAAGTGTTGGTAAATAATAAATATGATTAAAATATTTACATACTTTTGAACTCTGGAATTTGATAAAACGGTCATTTTTGAGGAATTCGTTCCTTACTTAGCCCAGAAACTTAACAATTTCATCTTAATCTTGGTGACGTTATTACTTCAAGAATATTGGCCGGGTGTAGGCTCCACAACTCTTCCGCGTTAGTTAGTATCCTAAATATTCCAGGGTTCTCGTCCTTTTTTTGATCAAATCATTCTATGCAACACTTTATTTTCGAATACCTTAAGACGGTATTCATCCTTCAGAGTTAGCAGCTATGTTTCATCTTCGTAATGAAGAGTTGGAAGGATGATATTGTTACGGGCTACTGGGTATTAAAATGAATTTAACAATTCCTTAATTAAAGATACTAATATTTATTAACAAAATGATAAAAAGGATACAATTAAACTATTAACAATTAATTTATTGAACTAATATGAATTTATAATAACAATATTCTAAATATTATAATCTAGGCCTAACTCCTATTTAATTATTACAATAATATAAGATGTTACTAATTCTAGATAGCTTAACTAGTTACAATAGTTTCTATGAATATTAAAAAATTACACTACAATTTATAACTAATAGTTAACACTTACAGTTCACTAGTCCACCGACCGTAAGATTCTCCAAGTATGACAAACTGACACACAAAAACAGTTTATTACACTCGCGAGACTGTCACAGTTCACTGATACACTTGGCACACGGGCCGGTTCAACACTGACTAGTTTATCACACTGACACTCACTTATTACACTTATCACAGATCTTCACTGGTCTACTCTCAGGCTAAGACTGACTGGCTCGAGGTGAAGGAAGTATTTAAGTAGGCAAGGCCGAACATTCTAGAACACGGAGGGGCCAGACAATTCTGGAATATTCTTAATCCTTTTCCGACAAAACGAGACGATCTAGAACGGTCCTAATCCTATTTTAACGTCTCCCGCTTACGGACTTAAGCCGCTAATCCCCCGCTTCCGCCTTCCTTTGTGCGGCCGTAATAATATTATTGTAAATAATTATATTTAGATTTCGGTACAAAAGACGCGGGCTTAGTCATGTCGAAACCGAATACTTTTTGGCGCCTTTATTTTTTCTTGAATTTTTTTTTCTCTAGCTACTACAGACCCTCTGTATGACTTATGGTATACTCCTCGACATGTTCAAACTTGTTCCCTCCCAGAAGAATAGCACCAGAATCTCCCTAGATAGATATATATGTTTATATCCATTGATTCATAATCCACCCGGGCCCCTTGACAGCTTCACCCAGTTGTCCCTCTCCTGCACCAGTTCAATTCTTCCATTCCAATTCAGTCCTCTTCTCGCGAATATTTCCTTTACCCTGCCTTTCCTCTTAAGTTTTAGTCTTCCTTATTATTATTATTATTATTATTATGAATTGCATTAATACAAGGTAATATCCAGTATCTTAGTTATTGCATCCCACATTTCTCATATAATGAATTATATTAATGAATCTTTACTTTCCTACTTGAAATTATTATTTGGGCTAGCAGAGGACAGCACAGCATGTTATACAACGGATCTCCAAGATAATAAAAAAGAATTTTGTAAAATTCAGTTGAGAGTTGATGTATTTCATAATGGTGTGTCCCCACTTGTAAGTATAAATGAATAATATATATAGGTTCAACTGACTGACATAAAAATTCTAATGTGATTTATATATGAAAGTCAAACTTCTGATTTATTTACATCACAATTCACTAGTTACGGCTGATTGCCAACATTATATTAACTTTCCTATGAAACTAAAAGCGGAGAGAATTATCGATAATGATTCCGATGAAAAATGAGACATAAACAGGACATAATGAGGTACGGTTTAAAGTCTTCATGCATGCGATAACCTTTTTCGGTGTCAAAGATTATTTAAAATGTGACAGATTGCATTACAAAATATTAGAAATGTCAATATGGACTCTGCTAGATCCATAACTCTTATATCTTATTGATCAACAATAGTTTCATAATCATCGTTCGCTATTAAATCAACCGTTGTAAACAGAACGAAATTTATAACGCGCCAAATGAACGATTCTCAGGTTTAGGAACCATTAATTGACCAGTCTCATCTGTATAGAAATGTTTGGAAATGGCACACCCTTTATTAATCCCCTCTTCTGCAGACGATAATCCGAGGGGATTAACATAAAAGCTTGTCGGACAGCTCATTGGTATCTGAGTAGACCCTGTTGGGGCTCACCCGGGCTCTATAAAGTGAGTAACCTTAATTGGTTTAATACCTGGGTTCGACTGTGATCTAGGACTAATTATGCCTTTTACAACCTTTATCCTAGAAGTAGTACAACCTCTATCATGTGTTGAACCTTCATGGGTTGTAGCGGTACAGATTTTTTTTTCCGCGTTGATTTAAAAAAAACAAAGATTTCAAAGCATACTTTGTATATCACTGTCTCATTCAATGTAAGTTTTAAATCATTTTTTTTTTTTACTTTAGTAAGATGTATCGAAAATAAAGTGTCGCATAGAATATTTGGTCCAGCAGAGATTAATGATATCGGCATTGAGCCTTCGGGTTGGCTCAGCCTTATTGCTATTATTAAATGATAAACCTAGAAATATATGTAAAGAAAAACAATTATTATGAATTTCGTCTTTAGTAAAAAATTGTCTTCAAGTATGAATAGCTAAAAGAATTGTCTAGTCAGGTTATCTCTCAGCAATATTATACGTAAAACATCGTTATACAAACTATTAATTTATTTAAAACTAGCTTATGCCCGCGGCTTCGCTCGGGTGAAATTTAGTCTGCCAAATAAAGTTTCGAGATCATTTTAAATAAATAATTTAATTATTTTTTAAAAATATAAGTTACTCGTACATCAAAAATTTCAGATGTCTAACTTCAAAACTGACGGATTCTATACACCCTTTGAACCCCTATTATATTAAGGGGGAAACCCTTGGGGTGGAATTATCCAAATTTCTTTCATAAGCTATACAAAGAACCTATCTACAAATTTCAAGATCCTAAGTTCCTGAATTGCCTTTAATTATGTACTATAACGGGGAGGCACATGTCCCCGTGCCCCCATATAAATCTGCCCTTGCTGTAGCCTATGATGTATAACCTATTTTACTCAATAAATTTCATCCAAATCCGTTCAGTAGTTATTGCCTGAGAGAGAGACAAACACACAAACTTTCACATTTATAATATTAGTAAGATTAGCAGTATATCAAAACAAATAGTTTCACTCTTGTTCTTTCTGATATTTTAACAACTATGATCATGTTATTTTCCTTTAATTATATACTATAATGGATTCTCCACACTACCTAAAAAAACTGTCGGGGGGTGCGTGCCCCCGTTCGCCCCCCTATATCCGCGCTTGCTATAGCCTATCTGTTATTCTGATGTATAACCTATATTACTGTAAAGTTTCATCCAAATCCGTTCGGTAGTTTTTGCGTGAAAAAGAGACAAACATACAAACTTTCACATTTATAATATTAGTAAGATAATATTGAAATTTAGAATTAGGGCTACATTTTATTTTTAATTCTCTTATTTGTAATGATAAAATAAGATTATTGAACTAGTTATTGAAAATATAGACGATATACTAAAGATAGGAAGGGAGGGCAGTGTACCCTATAGGAAATAACTGGAGCCTCGTCAGCGCTCCCGGGCAACTGCTTACTAATCTATAGCTTACTCGATATCAACTATCTCAAAACATAATTCTGGAAACTATTCGGAATATTAAATCGAAATAATATTTATAAATATTGTAATTTTTAGTTATGACAAACTAGGGAGGTCCCCCCTCCGTCCGTTTTATCCTGTCATTTGTTTCTGATACACAACTGAATGCTTCGTCTATCTGATAGTTCTGCTATCGGGATTCGTTCTAATAAATAAATAAACGTCTATGTTTTTTTTTTAGATAAACTGCTCATTGCAATGGCAGTGACGTTGTTCTACTGTAATAGAATACTAAGTCCAAATTGTCTTATAACACAGGGCTATAGTGAATAAAGTCTACCTAGGTCGTTGACATCTTCTCCTGGATGATAGGGTCACCTAAGAAAATAGGGTCACCTAAAATTTACAAAACCAATAAATAAAATAATGGCTTCTGGAATATGTCATGAGAGACATATTCGGTCCTACCTAGAGGAGGCTTTAGTTAGCTAAGGCGGCAACCTGAATTACTGCCTACTCTAGCGATAACTCCAGCAATAGTGGTATGTTTTAGGATACTTAAAAATAATCTGGACGATCATATTTTCCCAGGATCACAACATCAAAATAGTTCAAGCAACCTAAGCCTGAACTTGACGCACCTCCTGAAATGGGAATCAAACATCTACTAACTTTCTTAGGAAATCCAGTTAGGAAAATATGAAATATAAAATTTCAGCAGAACCATTAGAACGATTATAAATAGTCAAATTTATTCTTTAGGCCTTGGAATTGAAAATATGTTTAAATTAGGAAAAAAAGAATATGTTTGTATGGTACTTGTCTGTTTGGACGTCCGTTGACATCAGCGCGCTCAGGTGTCACTTACCTCAACTATTTGGTTATGCTGCCTACAAATTTATTTCAAATAGTATTGCCTTTCATTATCATAGAACAGATTTTTAGGAAATGAAATAAATTAGAAACATTTGAACACAAAATAAAACTAGAAAAAACGAAACATTTATTACAAGTAATGTTCATTAAAAACAACAGTATCTAACTAAAATATGATACTTTTTTGTTAATTTTTATATATTTTTCTTTTAAAGAGAAACGATTTACCCGGGCAAAAAAATATCATATTTTAGTTACATATCATCATTTCTCTTTAAAATATGATAATATGAGAAACATGTCAGGAAACAATGAAGCATTTATTACAAGCAATGTTCATTAAAAATAACAATATCTTCAGGAACTTAAAACTATGAAACACTCTTTTGTTTCTCTGCATATTCCTCCAAATATCCACTGCTGAGGCAAAATCCGTCCTGTGCTGTTTTTTCTTCTAGTATATAGACTTTCGTCAATTTCTACATACATCCCTGGACCTGCAATAGTTGTCGAACTTCTCTCTAATTTAAAAGCACACGCTTCTCTCATAAAATTGAAATAATCAATCACTGTAGAATGAGACATGTCAAGCTGTTCGCCACAAAACTTTATGTCAGTTCCTCCTGAAGAAATAGGAGAGCTGATTTTTCATAAGTCACCGTGCGAAAAATCTTCTAATTCCCAGTCATATTGTCAACATAATATGAAAACACATTCACCTTTAACTTGACACAAACAATAACAAAACACTTAAAAAATTTACGATAACAGTAGGAGATAGCTAAGAAAATTGACACTTGGGGCGCTGACGTAAACGGACGTCCAAACAGACAAGTACCGTTTGTATTTATTAGAAGAATAAAACGATTCTCTGTACCTGTACCACTACTCATGAAGGGTATCTGGGAATTAGTAGCTGGTAGAGCTGTACTGTTTCTTGGACAACAAGTGTTTATTTGTCCTAGATCACGCTGAACAGTCGAGTTTTTTCCTTATTTTGTGTACCCACTTTACAGAGGATGAGTGTGCCCCAGGAGGGTCACAGATACTAAAGGATCTGTTAGCAGATTAAATAAAATCTGTCAGAGCCGGATTTAGACCCGGGTCCTTAGTGCTCTACCTAGTGAACCACTCCGTCCCCTTTTACCTGTACAGGTATTGTCACTTAATGCTCAATGTACCAAATATTGATGTGATTCCCTGGTAGGTAGTGGCCATCTAGCTGTGGGCAGTCCCGTCGCACAGCGGGAACCACAACTCAACCCAAGTGATTAATAGTCAGGCTGCTTCATCCCTTCAGGTTAACAACCATTAGTCCTCCCACTAAATATATATGCCAGTGTAAAGGAAAAAAACAAACGCCACTCGATTTCCTCTGAGGGGAGATGCAATTTTATTATCGATTACGGATAATGAACTTATTCCACCGCAATTTTTTAAGAAACAGCTGTTTTCCTGTAATTTTCCATTAATACTAGCCGCCAATTGTGGTCTAATGGTTAGCAGAATAACTTTCTAAGAACCAAGATCGCGAGTTCGGCCCGGCAGGTGGTTCTAGGATTTTTTAAAATTGATTGAAAACACATTGGTTAAGCCGTCCTTTTGGAGGGGACATAAAAGATTCCTATCCTAATTAAATCTGGATACGCAAAATTCAGAGTTCCAACTGTGGCGTCGTCCGATTACATTCACATAATTTAGTTACTTTCCTGGAATTTTGTGACGGTTTGTCACTTTGTTTATCTAAACATATTCGTACCTCAAAAATGGCGGATAAAATATTGAAAAGTATTAAGTTTTATTTAACATGAGTACAATATTGACTAAAAATACTTCTATATGCTCTTTTTTACATCCCATTCTAAGGATTGGATTGGATGTCCTCGTGGGTTCTGAATATTTGTGGGTTAGTGAAGAATTAAATCAATAACATTTCGCTTGTATGTATAACGAATGTGTTTTTTTTTTTTATCAATGAAAGTTTTCGCATCCAGTTACTGCCTCATTGGGGATTTCGTTGAGTCATTCCAAGCTAGGAAATGAATGAGCGGCATAATGTCATTATTACCTATTACTAATTTATGTATATATATTACGAATATACATTATATAAATAATTTATGTCCTATATTTCTTGTCGATTAACAATGTATTGTAATTTAATAGTCCTTTATTTTTATTTTCAGGTATGTGGAGAAAATTGTTCGTAACTAATATTCAGTAAGTAACTGATTTTTTTTTTCTTTATATTAAATTGTATATGTACATAAATTAGTTCTAGTAAGTTAGAAGCATTATATGAAAATAGATCACCATTATTTAATTTTTGTTAAAAAAGTCCTACAAGCATGTCTACTACAGAAAATCCAGAGACCTGCAATGTGGTTCGAACCGTTGGCTTAGCAATAAAAAGTTCTCTCTATATAAGAGAATTTTCATGACCTCTACCCGCACAATTTTCGTCCTCATATAGATTTTTAATTGTTTGTTTGTTTGTTCATTTAACGTCACTTTATGCTGCTTTGGTTAATTGGACGATGCTACAGTGGGAGCTCTAAATTTTGCCTATCCAGGTTTAATTAGGATAGGGATTTTTAACGAGTACCTGACATCGTACAGGCTCGGGACCCCCGTTTAACGTCCCTTCCGAAGGACGGCGTAATTAAGGATTTTTTACTCCCTTAAAAAAAATCCTAGGGCCACCTGCCGGGCTACGAACCCGCGATCTTCGTTTTTTTAATTTCTTCTTCCTCATTTAGATTTTTTTTTCAACTGTTCTTCATCATCAGTGTTAGATTAAAGACAAATTAGAAATTGATAGCGCATATTTTCCATTTCCATTTTTTCCAGCCATCATTTGTAAGCCATAAGCCAAATCCCTAACTGATTTATTAGTTTTGGAAACGTTTTTCTAATTCCTTCAGTTAATTGTTATAATATCGTTTTCTTGGACATAGTTTTGTTCAATTAATTTTATTCAAACAAAACATAAAGAAAAAAGTAAGAGATCAAAACGATTGTGTTGGCAACACAATTTTGGCTAGTTCCCTAACAGATCCTCTTTGATATGTACCAGCCAGCAGCAGTTTAGGAGTCCGACAAATTGAATATCTTAGGAAGTGGCTTTATTTAATTTACAACTCTCCAATGGATCTTTGCTAGATTTTATATTTTCCAATTATATCGTTTCTTTCCAAAGTGATTGGTAGAAAAATTAAATTGCTGTTTAATTAATATGATAATAAAAATGTATGTGGTGTAATGATTGGTATCACTTCCGCAAGTTGTCGCCTCAAGTTAAGTTAAAATAATTTTTAAGTGTTATTCTTTTCACTTTTAATATTTTCCAAAAGTACTAGTTTAGGTATTTTTCAAAAATACAAGCTTTAGTATGGAAAAGAGAATGTAATTATGGATAATGGGTAGATTTCGGTAATCAATTCATCGTGATATAGAAGTTTCAACTAACATTGCGAAGTATAACTGAGATCTGTTTGTTATAAACATTCATTGCTAGATGAAATAATTACTGTAGTATACAAATTTCACGTAATTACATTCTCTTTCCCATACTAAGCCTTGTATTTTTGGAAAGTATTAAAAGAAAAACGAATGAATAGTTAATACTTGTTGTGACTCAACTCGAAGCGACAACCTGCGGGACAGATACCCAAAAAAGTATTATATACTGCAATTGGAATGGAATATATAATTTTAAGCAGCATATTTAAACAAAAAATAATGTTAATGATATTTAAAATTATCAAAAATTGCTGATAAGGATTCAGATTGATAACGAAGGACATAATTATAACTATTGTTCGATTCATATTTTGCTGTACTGTTTGAAGGATTTTAAAGAGGTTCAAGCGCTGAGAGCAAGATGAGACAGAGGCAGCGTTATAACGTGGCACATGAAAGACCTTGGTGTTTGATTAACTAATGGCAGTGACGTGGACTGTAATTTTCCATTGGTTCTTGTCATCTGACTAGTTAACCAAAGGTACCTAGGTCAACCCTATGGAGTTATTTTGGTTATTGGGACAGTTTATAATTCTCCCCTCCCGTACTAAGGCATCTGTCCAAAAGTATATTGTCAATAAGCCTTTGTATGACGTATTCCTAATCTGATACGTAGGTCTCGGATTCAACATCGTCTGTGTGTGTCAGAAAAATCGTTACTTGTGTATTAGCCGGTCACCATGAAGCCTTCCTCCTTGTATCCTGCAACCTCTTCTCATATCACTCGTCTTATTTGAGTTATTTCTGTGTACGCTATTTAATTATTTTTGCCTTGTTTATTTATTATTAAATTGTTCATTTTAAATAGTCAATTACAAAATTAATAACAAAAACCACTAAATTAATAGAAAAATTATCTGAATAAATAAAGCAATTTAAATAGACAATATACTAAATTAACAACTACTCCTTCCTTGCTATCTTGTTTTCAAAAATTAAAAAAAAAATGTTTTGAAATAAAAGTTTTTTGTAACTACATTTCTTTCATCATATGAGCTGTTATATTTGAAAATGGTATAAGTTCTTTTTTTGATTGTCGCGATATCTAGTAGTTCTCATTTGAATTACTTTAAAATGTTTTTATCACTTAGAACTTAAAAAAAAGTGACATTTCAAACCCCAAACACCTTTTAATGAAATAATAATCATTAAAATCATTTAAAAGTATACATTTTTTTTTAGATTCAAATGGACTTATACAACTTTTAAATATAAGAGCTCAAATCATATCCATTCTATTTCCAGGTAGCTGTTATCATTGATCAGGTTATAAACACTGTAAGATAATAGTCCCTGGAGACAGACTAATAAAGAAGTACCAACGAATCTTTTATTCTGTTATGAGCCGTTTTTCTTGTTTGTTCATTTAACGTCACTTCATGCTGCTACGGCTAATCGGACGATGCTACAGTGGGAGCTCTTAATTTTGCCTACCCAGGTTTAATTGGATTTTTAACGAGTACCTGACATCGTACAGGCTCGGGACCCCCGGCTTAACTAAGGGTCTTTTTACTCCCTTTAAAAAATCCTAGGGCCTTTAGGCTGTTGATCGTTGGGATATATTGCACCTTTTTCTTCGAGATGTGATTCACACAACCTTGGTTGTTTTTTTTTTTGTGCCTTGATAATGCCTGAATAGGCGAAACGTCGACTGGTAAGTGGGTGTATTACTAGATTTGAGACATAAGGCTTTGCATTGTGGTTTTTCCCAATTGCATTATAATAGTAAAGTAATACTGTATCATTATTGATTAAAAATATGTATCTCTCTTTTCCAAAGGTAGGCGTGGTTGATTGACTGGGAGTTGTATTGTAAATAAAGATCCTCTTACATAATAATATCACTTTTATCGTGTTGTGATTACGGTTACAAAATGTACTTCTACTTACAAAAAGTAGAGCCATCTCCCTATTCCTGAGTACTTATATCTTGAGCCTTTCTCTTCAGGTAAAGATCCTGGCATACCTTTGCTTTAGTAACCCTTATTTAAACATTCATAGCTTTCTTAACAGTGACACATATAACAATTCAGTTCCGCAGGATGTCGCTTCGGTTCAACTGTCACAACTGGTTTTTGCTTTTTATTCGTTTCACTTTGAATATTCTCGAAAATAAAAAATAATTATCGTGATTCTTAGTATGGAAAAAAAAGTTTAACAAGTGTTTATTTCGTCAAGAAATAAACGATTCAACAAACATATGTCATCTATCCTTCGAAATGTTAGTTTATTGATTAAATGATTATTTCTATCTTTGGAGAATAGTAAAAAAGGAAATGAACGTAAAGTTAAAACTTGTGGTGACTTAACCCGAAGCGACCAACTCCGGAACTGATACCTTTTATCTCTTAATAGTCACAATGGACCCTGCGGGATCGGAAGACATTCCAAGGATGCCCACTTAATTATAGATAAATCTGGCGACCAATGACTTCTCTGCACAACCGTCAGTTTAAAAACCAGTGTAGTTTCTATCATGTACTGCTATGAACAACCTCCATTGCTTGTTTTGGTACAGGATTTGTTTTATTTTCTCTCTGCCTGCGCCTCGTGTCCTTGCGCCAAGGCTGAGATTGATCCTGGGTAGTTGCTTTGAAGCAATATTGACCTTTCTATTAATGGAAGCGATCTGTTTCTGTTCCCTGGAATAAAAGGAATTCCTGGAAAAGTGCCTTTCCTTATTCTTCTCTGATTTTCTTGTTGTTTTTTTTTTTATATTTTTAATAAGTGTTTTTATAGTTATTATTTGCTGATGAATTATTATCTCCTTCAACTGTTATTTAATTATTGCGGAAAACAATCTCATATCGACAAATTAGTCGATAAAATGTGTTCTTCCAGTAAACTTTTGTGTTAATTTAATCTTGGAAGTAGGAATCGGGATCGACCGAGTAGAGGAGGCGTTCGTAGTCGAAGAGGATCGGAGCGGAGTATGAAGAAATATTGGCACTAATTGAACGTGGGCGTTTCTTCAGAACTCATGTTTCTATCGTTTATAAAAATATATTCTCTAATTCGTTGTTATTTCTTAAAGTTGAATTCTCCATATTATTTGTTTTAGAGGAAGCGATTAATAAAGAGAGGGCAGTAGCTCAGTGTGAAGAGACCTGAATGCCCCGGGTTCAAAACCTTCTGTAGCAAATAAATTATTTAATCTGGTCAAAACCACGGACCCTATTCCTCAGGCTCTGTCAAGTGGCAAAAAAACTGGCGTTTGGCGTGACCTAGGACAAATCACCTCCCTGCGCAGCCGTCGTCCTAGATTTGGATAGCTACTCTACTCGTATTTTAAGTTTTAAAGCCCATACAAAGGCCTTTGTTCAAAAAATGTTTAGTCGTTGTGAGGATAATTTCCCTGATAAATTAATCAAAATAGTTCCAGGGAAAAAAATTACTATTTGTAACTGCACTAAACTTGTAATATTTGGGTAATGAATTGAAGGCCTTGGATAGAACATTTGGGGTCTGGAGACCCTTCTGATGCTCATCCAGCCCCTATAAAAGGGGTATCATTTGGTGGTTAGATCTCGGAATAATCATCTCACTGCATAACCTTTGTCCTTGAAACAGTTCGGACTCTCTTGTCCTGTAGTGGTACGTTTTTTTTTTTAATCCTTCGGCCTATTGGAATTACATTTCTTATATATGCTAATTATTTAATGTTATTAGGGAGCGGAGTGGCTCAGTGGTAGAGCACTGAGTTGCCATGCCGAAAATCCTGGTTCAAATCCCGCTGCAAGGCAGGACTTTTATTCAGTCTGTTTACAGCCGGAGATGGATCATATAGGATCTAGGACCCTCCAGGGGCTCACCTAGCCTCTATAACTGGGTACACAAAATAAAGGCGAAAAATCTGGTGGTTAAGCGTGATCTAGGACAAATCACCTTCCTGCTCGACCGTTGTCCTTGAAAAAGTACAGTCTCTACCATGTACTGAACCCCCGAACCGTTCACGGGTTGTAGTGGTACAGGTTTTTTTAAAAATAATATTATCAAGAACCATTATTCTCACCTTTTACCGCCAATCGTTATGATGAATTAGGTTTAATTAATTTAATCGAAGTTCAAAATTATGACGTATTTACCTGAATTCCTTCCTAAGCATATCAAATGTATCCTAACAAAGTAGTATTTTTCTTTTTTTTTGCTTTAATAGAGAAAATACGTAATTAATAAAACCAAATTAGAACAAACAATTGTAAATAAAGTGTTATTTATTGAAGAAATGTTAATCTTGAAAAAATTATCTTCATCGTGTCAACTTCAAGAGAAGTACTTTGTTCCTTGCTGTACCTAGTTTTCTATAAAAGTTATTTCTGCATTCTAAACCTATTTTTTTATTTTATTTCAAGAACTGTTTAGTCCAAACATGATGGGGATAGAACTGCCGACAGAATTATAATTTTGTGTATGAGTGGCCTATTGATTTTTTGACCTCGACGCCGGATATTGAATATGGTGATACCTCCCTACAGGCTGCTCTTGTATAACTCCGACGTATTGCGGGTCTAAGGTGTTATCGCATCGCTTGTGGAAAATTATTTTTTTTTTGACAGGTTTCAATAAATAATTGAAACTATTTTTACTATATACACAATAAAGGTTCCTGAATAGGCAATCTTCTAATATTATAATGAGGTCAGAAAATTAAAAAAAAAAAAAAAGTGCGTCCATCATCACAAATTTTTCTTACCTATACATTTTACAAGTTTCAAATAGCCAAAAAGCTAGGGTAAAAAAATCTGTTCTAATATATATTGTTTATAATTGTTCTTTTTAAACTTTGTGATGTCTTATCATATTTAATTAATTCTTCAATACTGTTTAGTTAAAGCTAATCAATAGTATTAGAAGTTTTATTAATTTTTTAGCGATCATTAAAAAAAAAAAAGTGTGATCGAGTTAACTTAATTTTATTTCGTAATTAAGTTAAATGTTTAATGTTTTGATTATATCATTTGTATACTTAATTTTTTAATTAATCGATACATAATATTGATAAATTAAAACAATTGTGCCACTACAACCTATGAAGGGTCTTGGGTTCAGTACAGCGTAGCGACTATAATGTTTCTAGCCTTAGAGTTGCACTGGAAGGGGTTAAGTCCTAGATCACTCTTAAGTTCTTTATAGAGGCTGGGTGAGACCGAGGAGCCTCTGCAAATCCCGCAGAGTCCTTCTCCAGCTGTTAACAGATGTAATAACTGATCTGAAACAGTGCACGGAAGAGATTGTACGGTTTTTTTTGCATAATCGTTGTGCAAGGATGTGATTTGTCCGATATTAAGTTCAACTGCCTTGTTTCCCCCAATTTACCCACTTTATAGAGACTGGATTAGCCCCACAAGCTCCATCGGCCGCTGTTAATAAATCAAATAAGTTATCTGTTACAATCGATTGATATCCATTACCTTCAGTAAAGCTACTTAGTACTCGGCTACACCGCTATATTATTCGTTAAAGCAGATCCTAGGTTCCGTAGAAATATATTTGAAACCAACGGGTTATTTTTATTATTGGAGATTGGAATTATAATAAAATTAAGTTTATTATAATTATAACCAAAGACAAGAAATGGAGGTTATAAGACACGAATAGAACAAAATGGACGATCCTATTCTTTGACAAAGGTAGTATCGGAAAAAAATGGAACAATATTTGGCTCAAAACATTCAAAAGATATTTTATTACGTACACACATTAACAGTGTATTCTGTTTATTTGCACCTTATATATAATATATCCTTTTTGTGTATCTTCAGTGACCCAATTAATTGATAGAGTTTTGTTTACCTTCCAACCTATCGCTAGTGGTGTTAATCCCAGCTCTCCAGAATCTCTACAGGTCCTAATAATGTAGATCGGTTTAGCCATATTGTCCCACCGTTGCATAAAACAAGATCATTAACTTCCATGATCAAGTTCATTAAGTTTCGGTTCCCCTGCTACGGTTTGCTTATATACTTGTCAAGTGAATAATGGCTTCGTGTTGTTCGCTCAACAATAATGTTGACTCTATACGCTCGATAGGGTATGTATGCATAGGGTCTGTGTATGCTTTTGGGATTTCAGCTGAAAGTAATCCTTATCATTAGTGATATTGCGTGACCTTGAGGTGACCTAACTTGGAGGTCGCTAGGACGTGGAGGTTTAAGCCGAAGGATTAGTGTACGTGGGCTTGATGCCATGTCGTCAGCAGGCCTTGAGTGTGTTTGAATCATATTAATCTGTTTGGATGGTATACAACGGAAGGGAAAAAAAAAATTGGGGTCTTGTATTCAGTTTATAGTAGAGGCTACTATACTACTTGTAGGGCAACAGGATAGGATAGGTTGTGTAGGGAGATGATTTGTCCGTGATAATGCTCAACCGCAAGGAGTCCGGCCGACCCTTACTGAGAAAACGAAAAGTACAAACCAAATTTTTAGATTTCCGTTTATCATCCCGTCTTCTGCATACAATAAAATAGTATTGGGTGAGTCAGTTCTAAATATTTTTAACCTGATTACTCAATGAATAGTTTTCCCTGAATAAAGGTTATACACCTTTATGAGGATGGGTGAGCCCCAGTAGGGTGACCAGATCCCACTGTCAATACCTGGCTCTGCCCAGATGAAATGAACTGTAATTCTTGAAAGTGGTTGAAAGTCTTCTTCTTTTTTCTTCTTTCCCTTCCTCCTTATAGCTTTCAGTGTGGAGGAGCCTCTGCAAAATGTACCAGTCCTGTTAGTCCCGTGGCAACATCATCATCTGCTCCAGGGTTTTACCTTTTTCCTCTCCCAATTTGCTTACCATATTCCATATACGAAGTTCGTGGTCTTCCTCGCGGTCTTGTGCCTGTAGGTATAGCCTTAGTTATGAGCTGTTATTCTTGAAAGTCTTCTTCTTTTTTCTTCTTTCCCTTCCTCCTTATAGCTTTCAGTGTGGAGGAGCCTCTGCAAAATGTACCAGTCCTGTTAGTCCCGTGCCAACATCATCATCTGCTCCAGGGTTTTACCTTTTTCCTCTCCCAACTTGCTTACCATATTCCATATACGAAGTTCTTGGTCTTCCTCGCGGTCTTGTGCCTGTAGGTATAGCCTTAGCTATGAGCTGTTATTATTGAAAGTGGTTTAAATCCATTTTTTTATATACGCGATATCCATTGGCTTCCATCTGAATTATTTTTAAAAAAGGCAAGTGTTATCATTTAGCACTTAGCAAAGAATGGTGTTTTCAACCGTTTACACCTTTTAAATTTTATTATGAAATAATAATTTAAAAGAACAAACTTGTTTTCTTTAGATCCAGATTGATTTATATCACTTTCAAGATTAACAGGTCAAATAATTTAACTGCCACAGTTGGATTTGAATCCGGAACCCTTGGGACAGCAACTCAGCGCTCTGCAGACTGAGCTACCACTCTCCCTAATAGGAAAAAATAAAAATAAAATGTTTACCATTTTAGTTTTAGAAGTTGATCAATAATCATTCCCCCCCCCCCCGTGGATGATATGCTAACGTGGTTACACAATCATAATTATGTGGGAGTACATCATACTGTTCCATCTGGTCACATTAGGTATCGACTTATTTTTCCAGGATGGATGCAGATAATTTTCTGCTTCACTATATATTTCTTTGTATTGTTTGTACTAGTGGGGCCTGAGTAAAATCCCTGTACATATTATTTTACATAATAAATTGAGAGACAAGGCTGTTAATTCTTTATTTATTTAAACCATACCTTTATTGTTGATTTAGATATTGGAAATATGTCATGGCGTGAGTTCCAAAGGGCTTTGTAGGAAAGATAAAAATGAAAACCGTTTAGCGAAGATTAATTTCATCTTCTTCATCAAAGTATATCAATTGTTGTATAGGTTCTTACTTTTTTTTTAGCAAACATTGATAAGAATCTGCATATAATCTAATCGCTTCATAGATTTATGACGTCGAAGTGTTTATCGCAAGTAAATCTTCTATCTGAGACATAACATGCATTGTTTCTTCATTTATTTACTAGCTTATGCCCGCGGCTTCGCTCGCGTGTAATGTGGTATGCCACATAAAGTTTCATGAAAGATCATTTTAAGTAAATAATTTAATCATTTTAAAAATACAAGTTACTCGTACATCCAAAATTTCAGATGTCTAACTTCAAAACTGATGGATTCTATACAACCTTTGAACTCCTATTATATTAAAGGGGAAACCCTTGGGGTGGAATTATCCAAATTTCTTTCTCAAACTGTACAAACAACCTATCTACAAATTTCAAGATGCTAAGTTCCTGATTTGCCTTTAATTATGTACTACAACGAAGGGGAGGGGGGGGGCAAATGCCCCCGTGTCCCCACATAAATGTGCCTTTGCTGTAGCCTATGTTTTACAACCTATTTTATTCAATAAGTTTCATCCAAATCCGTTCAGTAGTTTTTGCGTGAATGAGTAACAAACATAAATAAAAACATTCGCATTTATAATATTAGTAGGATATCAAAACAATAGTTTCACTCATGTTCTTTCTGTTATTTTAACAACTATGTTCATGTGATTTGCCTTTAATTATGTACAATAATGGATCCACAGTACCTAAAAAACTGTCGGGGGGGGGCACGTGCCCCCGTGTTCCCCCCTAAATCCGCGCTTGCTATAGCCTATGTGTTATTCTGATGTATAACCTATATTACTGTACAGTTTCATCCAAATCCGTTCAGTACTTTTTGCGTGAAAGTGAGACAAACATACAAACTTTCACATTTATAATATTAGTAAGATTAGTTGTTTGTTATCGACCATATGGGATCTTTAGACCCTCCTTGGGTTTATTAAAATATCTAAACAATAGTTTCACTCATGTTCTTTCTGTTATTTTAACCACTATTATCATGTGATTTGCCTTTAATTATGTACTATAATGGATTCTCCACAGTGCCTAAAAAACTGAGCTCTGAATTTAGCCTGCCCCGGCCCAGTTACGAGAAGGATGAGACTCTTTAGCGAGGACCGGGGGCGTGGAACCGCACCGGATTTGGGCCTCCACTTTACCTCCTCATAACTAATGATTTTTTAGTCCCCTTAAAAAATACTAAGGCCACCTCCCGAGCTTCGACCTTAGGGATAGAAGTTTATTATAAATTTATTAATATGTATTTCTCAGGGAGGTGGGTAGCTGAATAATGATTACTGTTAGACCTGCATTTAGCTTATGTAGACTTATAGAATATTAGCTTTAGGTAGAGAGTTAGCTCATTGTGTAGAGTCCTGTGTTGCTATGTCGTTGATCGCGGGTTCAAACCTTGCTGTGATAGATACATTATTAATCTTAACTGTTACCGAGGGTTCCTTTGGTGATAGTGATCTGAGACTCTTAGGGCTCACCCAGTCTCTATAAATTGGTTGTGGTCTCACGGTTGTGAGTGATCTATGAGAAATCACCTTCATGATCAACCGTTGCCCTATAAACAGTACAGCCTGAATCCAAGGCCCTTGATAGGTCGTAATATAACAGTTTATTTTTTTTGAGGACCCACCCCCCGTCCACCCCCACAGGTAACTTATGTTTTGCACTATTTACTCACCGTCCCTCCTCCATTTCATTTTAATTTCTTTCCCCCATAACCTAAAACAGTACTATACCCAATTTACCGTTATTATCACTACTTCCAAGCTCACTATTACTGTAAGGCGTTTATTTGTTTTAGTTATCTATATACCACCCTAAATATTCATCAATATATATCATAATTCCAATATAGCCTGTTATTAGCCTGTTAATTAGTCCAATATAGCCTGATTATATTATCACGTACCTTACTTAAAACATACCTACTTTTATACAATTGATATTTTACATTTTTATAAACTGTCTTCTTACATTCTCTTGTGTAATTAATATTCTTTACACTAGTATAAAGTATTTTCTACCTATTAATATTAATACTGTATTTTCTAAAATAATTTTTATTTTCAATTTTATTCTATTTTATATAATTTGTTTCTAGATTTTTATAATTTTACAATTTTTATTTCTTCTTTTTTATTACCTATAATTTTAGTGCGTAATTCTTATCACTTTCTAATTTACCCATATCATTTCACACATTCCTATTGTATATTCAGTTTTTATTTATCTGTAATACCTTAATTTTTTAACTGTCAACACTTTATGTTTTATTATTATTTTCTTCATGTTTTATTATTATTTTCTACATTTTAACCTTCTGTACACCTTTATCAATTTTTATCATCATTATTACACATAATTATCAATTTTTGCCTGTATTCACCTTCTTTTAGTTTATCTATATTTAAAATGTTTTATTATATTCATACCGCTTTCTTAAATTGTCTGTATTTTGCTTATAGCCCTGAAGAAGACCTACAACGTAGGTCGAAACGTTGGCTAACAATAAATATCATCTGAAATTACTTGAGAATTTCATTCAGTGACCTCTACCCGGACCAATTTCTTCAACATAAATTATCATAGGTCAACAATTATTATCAATAAGTTTATTTTTTTGTTTTATTTTCTTCGTAAGATCGTAATTTGAAGTAATTTAGAAGTCTATATTTTGTTTCCTCTTGTAGATAGCTTTCATATTTATAATTGGTATTGTTCTCTCCCAAAATCGCCATCTGATTCTTAACACTAGATATACCAGCTGTTTACGTATACCTATTTGTACCAAACCAGTCAAAATGACAGGTGCATTAGAAATAAGGCTTATTGTGGTTTCCAGTCTATATTTACTCTTAAAAAGGATAAAAATAAAGTTGAACAATATTAAGTATAATAGATAAATGGATTTATAGACATTGACAAATAACAAAACATTTAATTGTTTACAGTTTGTAGCTCACAATTTCTACATGTGTAGATTTTGCTGCGTGTACAATTTCCGCATAGACTTTTTTTGCATTTATTGCAAATGTTTGTAGTTTTATTGTTATTGCAATATCCTATTCGCTTTAGTCTCAGCAGTTTGGGATAAATTTATTGAAAACAGTAAAAATTGCTTCAAACCGGGAGCTTATATTACCGTGGATGAGCAACTATTTCCATCAAAGGCCAGATGCAGGTTTACTCAATATATGCCAAACAAACCTCAAAAATTTGGCATACAATTTTGGTTAGCGTCCGATGTAGAGACGAAATATGTGGTAAATGGTTTTCCGTATTTAGGAAAATACGAGACACGAAATGCATCAACCCCCCTAAGCGAATTTGTCGTGATGAAACTTCTTGAACCATATACCATGAAAGGTAGAACTGTAACAACTGATAATTTTTTTACAAGTATTCCTTTAGCGTTAAAATAAAAGACGATAACGAAAGATACAAAAGACGCTTCTGTGCTATATGTACTGCAACGGTCTCATGATTCTCCCAAAATCATACATTTTTTCATAAAAACACAACCTGTCATTTTGACTGGTACTGGTATAAATGTCAATAACAAAAATTATATTTGGTACTAATGTATAAAAAATAACATTAACTTTATAAAACGTGTTCTCTAATTATAGCAACAAAAGTCATAAATTCATTTGTGAAAAAAAAGTTTTACTTTGTAGGAATTTTGAATTGAAATTACTGGTCTGGTAAATCTAGTGTTAATAGATCTGACAGATTGGGTCTTCAGCCCATTTGTTTGTTCATTTAACGTCACTTTATTCTGCTATGGCTAATCGGACGATGCTACATTGGGAGCTCTAAATTTTCCCTATCCAGGTTTAATTAGTATAGGGATTTTTAACGTGTACTTGACATCGTACTCGTAAATGGGATCTCCCGTTTAACGTCCCTTCCGAAGGACGGTATAACAAAGGATTTTTTTACTCCCTTTAAAAAATCTAGGGCTACCTGCCGGGCTACTAACCCGCGATCTTGTGATTACTAGTTTGTTATGCTAACTACTACGCCACAGGTCGCCCCCTCTTCAACCTTTATGTATAGTTTTTTTATTTTCAAATGATACACATATATTTTCTGTTCTGTTAATCATTAAATGAATGAATTTAAAGTTTTAATGATTGACTACGAGGTATAGGAGTTTTCTTCTGTTGCCGGGGTTCCATCTTATGATTCTTCGCAAAGCTTGGAACCTCTTCTGTTCGGGGCCTCAGACCCTTCAGAATAACCGAATAAAGCTTCTGAAGTAGCCACTTGAACAAATACTAAGGCTCCAGAAGGTCCAGGAGGTCTATCAATAATCAATAAAGAGTGGTGAGATGTACGGCTCCGTTCACTTCATTAGTCTAAGTCTTTTACTTGTTTATCTTAGCTTAGTAATTCCCTTAGCTTTACCCCTCCTCCTATAATTATTGGTCTTATTTAAATATTTTTAATTCAAAACTCATTTAGCCGCATTGAGAAATTTTCCGTAGGGGAAATTATATGGGTTTGCGTCAATGGCATTAGCGTGATACGAGACTGTCACTGCCCAGCGGCTCAAATTAGAATTCGACTGATTTTAAAATAGTAATATACAATCAAAATGTCGTTTAATAGTTTTGAAATTCATATTAATAATAAAATGAAACATCAAAAAACAAGTTAAATATCTTGTTTCAAGTTTCTTAAGGATGCAAATGCTCAAGAATTAGGACAATATAAAAAAAAAAATGTATACTAATTATTGTTCAAATTAAATTATTGATATTTTTTATTGAGCTAGCGCAGCCCATGATATGTTTAGATTAATAAATAAACTACTTGAAAATGGTTAATACATTCATCACGTATTTCTTCTGAATATGTTGACAAATTCTTTGCCCACGTTTTGCTAGTCATACTACTAGCTTCCTCAGGGCATAATCTGAGACGGAAAAAATTTTTGTTAAATGGATTAAAAATATTGGGCGTGGAAATTTAAGAGTATTTATACTTCAATACGTATTTAATTATTTCTCTAAGTGCCCGGTAGAAACGAAACCGAAACTAATATTAATAATTTAAATTTACAAATTACAATATTTATATAATTCATACTATAAATAATTTAGGGGAGCGGAGTGGTTCAGTAGTAGAGCGCTGAGTTCCTATGCCGATGGTCCTGGGTTTAAATCCCGCTGCTGGCAAGACTTTTATTTAATCTGTTAGCGTCCGGAGATGTATCCTGTGGGATCTAGGAGCCTCCTGGGACACACCCAGCCTCTATAAAGTTGGTATCTATAATAAGGGGGAAAATCTGGCGGTTGAGCGTGATCGAGGATAAGTCATCTCACTGCACAAGTTATCCAAGATACGGTATTGTCTCTACCATGTACTGAATCCCAGACAGACCCTTCACGAGGGGTAGTGGCACTGGTTTTTTTTTTATAATTTATTTAGAAATACTTAAAAGAACTGTTATTACAAGGTGCTACTTGTACCTTCTGTCGGCAGTTCTCATGACTGTTTTTTTTTTCTATTTATTTTTGTCTTCGCCGTGTACGATTGAAGCGTTATTAAATGATGGCCCAAGCATAGAGGTAGATAGGAAATGTATTTCGCAATGAGCGCCGTATCAGTATTCGCTGCTGATTCACCGTTTCCTTTTCCTTATTAGCCTGGCCGAGGTTGAGCCGCTAGTTGCACCTTGAGCTGCCCATATGTCGCCTTGCTCCCTGTCCCCATCTTCTATCGCTATGGTTCCAACATCGTTCAGTTTCTACGTCAAAGAGCATCCAACTCCTGCTTAGTATACAGGTTTATGATGAAGTTAGATATCCCACTCATTTCTATGGATGTTTATGTTTTCATTGTCTAGTGTATTTTCTTCAGTAGTTTCTTTAGTAATAGTTTTTTTTATGATTATAGTAGGGTGCATCAACCTCTTATCTGGAGATTGGGAAGATGAGGTTTTTTTTTTTTTGTTAGCTAAGATGGTTGGTTGAAGGAAACCTCCCGACTGCCCGGGGATGAACATAGTTGGGTCTACAGATCCTCCATGAGTTCACACAATATCTATGAAAATACTCCTGACAGTTGAGCGTAATCTAGGACTAATTACCTCCCTGTACAAGTACAGTCTCATCATTTTCCCTAAGATCCACGATGGGATGTAGCGGGGTGTAGTAGTAGTAATTAATAACAATAATAATGCTTATAGAGCCCGAAGGTTCGATGCCGATACAGCCAATCTCTGCTTACAAACTTCCGTCCATAGACTTCCCCCTATCAATGCTTTTAAGTTTTCTCGTTGAAACGTTCGTCAGTGAGGATTTAAATTCGACCCTTTACCCTTTGGTTAGTGAATTAGGCTTGAGTATGGAGTCCTTTGGATCTGACTCGGGTCGAATTACCGAGGTAACCTTAAACTGCTCATTCGCTTCTCTTTCAACAGTTCTTTCCGGATCCTGTGGCGTGCTTGCCTTTTCGCGTGAGAAAATAAAACAAATCACTGCTTCGTGTTCACACAGGAGCCAGTCCCCTTTGGGTTGGATGTGTGATGGAGAAACATCTATTGTGCTGAAGTTTTTCCATGCCTTAATTGTGAGTGTACCAATCTCCTGTGAACTCATGAGCTAATGAAAAGAGTACCTGTACGAAATAAATATGGCCAACTCACGATATTTTGTTAAACAGGTAGAGTAGAGCATCGATTACCAGAACTATCTGCAAAACTACAAGGATGGGTTGCTATTCCGATTCGTTGAAAATAAGTTTGAGGAGTATTTTCTTTAAAATTGGATTTTCTACAACCATTATATGAGCTGTTATTTTTCGAAAGAGGTGTAATCCAAAAGTCCATATTGATAAAAAAAATTCCCTTTATTCTTTTAAAAGCTTTTAATGACTATTATTTCACGTGTAAGTGATTACTTACATCTTTGCTAAGTGCTAAGTAAAAGCCCATATTGGCCGTTTGCCCATATTTTTAACGAAATTAAAATAATCAAATGGATACCTTTAGATACCACGAATAGCAAAATGGACTTCCTGTCCCTGGGGCTCAATACATGGTAGAGACTCTACTGTGGAACTACTCTCATGGAACGGTTATGCAAGGAGGTGACTTGTCCTAGGTCAGATTCCCCCCTCTTATTTTGGATAGCCTATTTTTCTAGTATTTCATAGAGGCTGGGTGAGCCCCAGGAGGGGCCTAGATCCTGTATGATCCATCTCTGGCTGCCAACAGACTAAATAAAAGTCTTTCCTGCAGCGGGATTTGAACCAGGATTTCCGGAATGGCAACTCTGTGCTCTACCACTGAGCCATTCCACTCCCAATTACGTTTTTAACAGTACGAAACGTGTTAGGCTTTCGATAAGAAGAATTTGATGAGACAGACAGTCGACATTATGTTACTAGAAATTGCCTGACATTTAGTAAGAAGTACGCCATGAAATAAACACTTTTTTTATACAAACATGGTGATTGTTATTTTTTTTGTTTTTCTGAGTGAATTTCATTATCATATCTAAACTTTTGATTATCTGAAAGCGATCCGACAACATTGGTCCGGATAATCGACGTTTTACTGTTTACGATTCTTGTCTCATTTATTTTTCTCTTAATTCACACCCAGGTTATCAGGAGATTATCTTCAATGAACTACCTCCCTCAAAGTTCTTATATTATCTGTTACACTTCCAAAATGTATGGTTTATTGTCGGTGTGAGTTGTTCCCAACCATCCCAGTTCAATAATATACTTTTTGAAGGTGCTTCTTCCATCATTGCCACGATCTCTTCAGATAATAACCGCTCACGGGGTATTTACTAAGCACAACCCTATAAATGAGTAATTGTTACGTAAGAAGTGCTGCCAAGATTATTGGAATAATTATAAACATTGTTAAAATTTGGAAGCATTCATATATCTACAGCCTCGGTGAATAAATGGCCAAGTCTAATTTTCTCCTAAATTCGTTTCTTGTACATAATTAAGCGGAATCGAGTTATTTTCGTAGCGATTAAAGGGCTAAGTAAGGCATTGGCTTGAAAAGGACTTATTGTTTATATTACAACTCCATTTAAAGCCAAAAACTACGAGAATTGTACGAGTCCGGTTATCTGGAAGCAGTTAACTCTCTCTAGACAAAATCCGACTTAACCACTGTAGATATATTTATCACATATTAAAAGAAACCAAGTTAATACTTATTTCTCAATTTAAATGGGCATTTAATATTGAATAAATTCAAAAGTACTTGTAAAGTTTCTTTTTATTATTTTATGTTCTAATAGGATGTATAAAAAAAAAAATGCCCGTCTACTGGCTATTTTCACCTTCCCCATGGAGAGAAGATGGTGACGAACAATATCTTTCGACGCACCACACTCCCCGACAAGTTCGCGAGTACTTGTAGACGTATTTGACTCAACAGCTTCCTTCAGAACCTCATCAATATCCATTAATGGTCGCCCGGAGCCCTTCTTCCTTTTCAACGTCGTATCTCCACTGCTAAATTTTTCAAACCAGCGTCGCGCAGTGCACTGGTCAAGGACACCTTCCCCTTCATATTTAATAATTTCACGAGTTGCTTCAGCGGCTGTGATTTTTTTTTCCAGTAATGTCTTAAAATTACGAGAATTTTTGGTAGGACACTGTCATGTTTCTTCTTTGAAATAAATAACTAAACCGAGGCTTTTTTTGATGAATCTCCGAATGAAAATTAAGTGTTGGTAAATAATAAATAGCATTAAAATATTTACAGACTTTTGAACTTAGGAATTTGATGAAACGATCATTTTTTTTTATACACCCTATTATTTTTGCAGCCCCGGCGAATAAGCGGTTAAGTCGTATTTTGTCCAATCTAGGGAAGCCGAATCTATCATTCTCGTAGTATTTAACTTGAAATGGGGTTGTAATATAGGCATCAACTCCACTTGAAGTCAAGGCCTGACTTAGCTACTTATGAAAAGTACCGAGAGTACAAGTAACTTCCCTGAGTACAAGAAACTTATTTTGGATAAAATTCGATCTAACCACTTATTCACGGAGGATGTAGATTTGTACTATTTTCTGTCCATAGCTAACTGAAAATTTAGTTTTAGCTTTCACTCTTTTAACGCTAATACGTATGGCCTTATGTTTCAAAATGAAAAGAGTTTTTACCGCGGAATTAGGTTAATGTCGCAAGTAATATCATAAATATCTAATATACATGTAGCATTGACATTTCATTTTTTATGTTAATGAAACTTTAAGCTTTAATAAAAACTTCTTAATGGTTAAAAAATTATTCCAAATATTATAGAGAATTGATATTTTTCTTCTTTGGAATACTAACGTTCTAAATTTAATAATGAATCCTTCTGGTTCTAGTTCGTTTGAAAAAGAAAAACTAAATCCAGCTAGAGGAACTTGAAGGGATGATGGGATGAAAAAAGAGGCGTCATGAATAAAGTTTTGATTCAAAGTGAACTTGGGTGGGAGTATTCATTGTCCGCTGGCTGGGAAGGATCCAGGATCGATTCTCTATCTCGATTCTCAACTTTAATAATTCACTGAATATTTACTTTTGTGGTGGGGTATCAGAATGTCACTAAAACAGTTTCATTAAACTATAAATGAAAACAAGATTATTTGGGGTGTACCTAACAGCGCTCAGTAAATTTATAATTTAACGGGTCGAGGACGATAAAAAGTGGTTTCCATATCCGTCAATAGGCAATGCCGCTAAAAATGTTACATTATTAAAAACATTTTTTTATAATAGAAAGATATTCATAAAAACGAAGTGGCCTAACTCATCTCTTTTTTTTCTTCCTTTAAAGACATTTCTTAATTTGTTTGATATTAAGATTTATTATATCATAAAAGAACCGAGATTTATTTTATTAAGTTTTTTATTTTCTTAGTTATTAATTTATTTAAATGGCAAAACAGCGAGTCGAGTTGAATGTAAAATGTTGTTTTTATAAGATTCACAAGTATGTTTCTGTTTTGAATTAACGAGTATTAAAAATCGGGTTGTAAGCCTTAATAAATAATATCAAAACATATAATAAATTGAGAAATGCTCCTATACAGAAATTTAATTATGTTAAATTAATTGATTGAATCATATTATTAGTATTTTTTATTATGTATATGTATATTTTTAAAGGGTTGATTCAAACTTCAGCCTAGCAAAAAAAATGTACGCTAATTACAAAATATTTTTTAAGGACTCATTGCTGCTCATTAAAGCTACTTAAACTTACTGCTTAGAGAGAATAGAATAATAAAAAAAAAAATTTTATTCCGGGAACATTTTCCTTATGAATAACAAGTGTGTATGATAATCATAGAGCATCTGGTCAAGAGGCTACATTATACATATCAATTGGTATTTACATAAGTACTTAAATTTTAAATACATACAATAAAATACAATAAATTAATGTAAGTTCGTTTCATGGAAATATAAATGAATAAATAACAAAAATAAATAAACGCAAATGCCTTACAAAAGTTATAAGCGAAGAAAATATATGAGCTTACGATTATTATTGATTAGATGTTGTTTTTCGAAAATAATGTTCAATTGCAAGGCAGGGAGGGTTCTTGAATCATTGAAACTCTTGTCTAATGATAATTTAATTTTAATCATTGCATTTTATTAGCATTCAATTTATAGCAGGTGAGTTTTATGAACGCTAGCATTTCATATACATGCCTGTATAATCTTTATCGATTGATAAGAGCTGTTATCAGCTTATAGTCGCTCGTATATGTGTCAATGATTAATCTCTGCTAAGAGGTGAGCGATATTGCTAGGAGGAGTTAGGTGCGGCCAAAGCTGCGGTGGGAGTGTCGTAGGAGTCGCACAGTCACCTTTTGTCTTAGTCATCTCGCTAATGTTCTCTCTCTGTTGCTGAGGAATTAGGGATCTATATTTTGTCACGTGAGGGTATAATTTTATGTTGCTTGGTTTATTTCATCCAATTGTATCGTGTTGGGATGGGAGAGGAAGCGTCGAGGTAATTGTTATGAAGAAATCTGCCGGGGATACTGTCAAAGAAAAATCATAACTCTATGATGTAAAAGTTGTTATTTTTTAGGTTTCTGCTTGCCTTTTAGACTATCGTGATCGCTGAAACGGCAATACTAAAAGAAGGTTATAGGCAATACCGCGGTAAATAAATATTTAAGTCGAATTTTCTTCTAAATTAGTTACTTGTACTTTAGGAAGTCGTGTTATTCCAAATTGAATGAGTCGCTAAATCTGGCATTGGCATAAAGAGGAATTATTGCTTGTATTACAAATCCATTTCAAGCCCAAAACTACTAGAATGACATGAGTCCACTTCCCTTAGTACATTTTTTTTTTATTTAGAATAGAATAATTCATTGATATTTACAACTGTAATTATATTACATCAAGTAAATCTGCTGTATGAACAAAGGACTTGGAAAAAAAAACACTTGTGGAGAAACTATCCATTGATAGCACTCCAATAAAGTTCTATAGTAGAAGGTCTCGAGGCCATCTTCTTTTCAGACGCCTCGGAGGGTAATCAGGAATAGTATGGGAAGCAAGTTGGGAGACTAGCGGATTCAAGTGTGTATGAAGTTTGTCATGGAAGAATAGGTATCCAGTTTGGGCCAAATCAGCAACATATGGGATAGTAAGATCATGATGGATGAGTTTGTTTGTGGTATAATAAGGAGCATTTAGGATTTTGGATTGTAAGGATTGGATACGAGATGAATTGGATGGTTTAATAGAGCCCCAAAGCTCAACTCCGTGTGTCCAAATAGGTCTGATAACTGTCATGTAAATGAGTCTTTTGTAATTAATTGGGAGCTTTGAACGTTCGTCCAGTAAATGTTGAAGTAGCCTGAAACGGCGAGCTGTTTCTTGTATCAGTCTAGTATGAGGAAGCGTTTTTTTTTTTAGTTTAAATGGAAAAAGAAGATGGCCTCGTGACCTTTTAAGTTGATTTTGTCATTTAAGTACCACCACTTTAACTCTACTTGTCTGTATTCATGCCAATATGTACCATTCCTGCCATTGAATTGTTATAGTACAATTATAAATTTCAATTAATACATTATTTTAAAAAAAAATGGAAATCATTGATGTGAAAAAAAAAAAAAAACTACAGCTCCAGTAGTCCAGTAAATGTTGAAGTAGGCGAAAACGTCGAGCAGTTTCTTGTCTTTTCAATCTTGTATGCCCTAAGCACATGAAGCTCATTTTAAAGAAAATTCGACTAACTCTCTGGACCCTAATGAAAGAAATTCGATCTAACTACTTATTCACCGGGGCTGTATCATGTTCGCATTATTATGCAATATTATTATGGAAGTCAATATTTAAGCCAACTAATATTCAACTTTCAATGCGTCACAACCTCGATATATCTTGCTATCAATACGTAGGTATTTTTTATTGACGTTTATTTGTTTAACATCCACAAACATCGGGATTGTTTGGCATTTTCGTTTCTTTTATGTGAATTTTGTTCATCTGAATGACATCCGGTGGCATAATAATCGACGATCCACTAATTGTATATATATTTATAATAGTATATATTTTTCTTGACTGTTAATAACATACGTTAAGTCGCTTCTTAAAATTCATTCAATACTAAAATGGCCACGTTTCGAGAATTTATTGTTCTCATAGCCAAGCACTTAATGTGATTTTATTATAGTGTGATTTTAATGTATTCAGTGAAAGTCTTTTTTTTTCACTGCTAAGGTATAAATATAAATTTGGGGGCCATAAAGTCTCGAAACGTCAACAAAAGTTAGTTAGGAAAGTAATACTTTATTTATTTATTAAGTGTTATTTTATTTTTTCCTCTTTATAGAAAATTAACAACAAAGATTAATACCCCCTTTTTTTGTCTTAAATCTAATTTTCTGAACGTTTTAGGTTTTATTACATGTTAACATTTTCATTTTTATTACTTTTTTTGATCTATTGATATTTCACAGTGGAGAGAACTATACAACGTTGAAGTTGAAGATGAACTATTATTTTTAGAAGGTTCAAAATTACCTTTCTGTTGTTCCTGTCCTCCCGTATCGCTTAATAACATCCCACTGAGACCTTTACAACAGGTACTGTACTTAATACTACACCTTGACAAAAGATTAACTTGGAATCCTCATACTAGACTGAAACGACAGGAAACAACACGTTGTTTCAGGCTACTTCAACATTTACTAGGCAAACGCTCTAAGCTCTCAATTAATGACAAAAGACTCATCTACATGACAATCATTAGACCCATCTGGACTTACGGAGTAGAGCTTTGGGGCTCCACTAAGCCATCGAATTCCTCTCGTATTGAATCCAAACATCTTCCAATGTTCCAATTCCAAAAAACAATCCAAAATCCTTCGTAAAATCCTCAATGCTCCTTACTTAGTTAACCTAAACCTGTAACCAATACGACCTATTTGGAATTACGGAGTAGAGCCATCGAATTCCTCTCGTATCCAATCCTTACAATCCAAAATTCTTCGTAAAATCCTCAATGCTCCTTATTTTGTTAAGAATAAAGTCATCCATAACGACCTTAATGTCCCTTTTGTTGCTGATTTGCCCCGAACCAGGTATCTATCCTTTCATAACAAACTTCATTGCCTCTCAAACCCTCTAGTTTCAAACCTAGCTTCCTCTTCAATTCCCGATAATCCTCTGTGGCGTCTGAAAAGAAGATGACCACGTGACCTTAGTTGAAGTTTGATTTGAGTACTACCAGTGGGTAGTTTCTCTACTTGTCTTTTCATGCCAATGTAAACATTCATTATATTTACTTGATGTATTCTTTTATACAGTTGTAAAAAAAAACCTTTCTGTTATAATTTAACATTCATGTGTGTATGTATGTTTACATATCCTGGTTAAAGTTTTTGTCTGTATTGAACGAATCTTGAAGTGAAATTTGATTCACTCGGCTTTATTATAGCAGAAATTAATGTCAGTATTATTGAATTACTCTCTTTATTACTGAGAATACAATATCGTTTCCTCATGTAAAGTCTACATAAGTCTGTTTACCTTTCTCCAACACTGCTGCCTTCCTGGCTATTGACACTCTCCTAGCCTATACATATCCGATCAGTTGTTGAGAACGAAAACTGCGATGTGTTGTTGTTAAGAAAATGCTTCCTCGTCATGACTGGCACTCTATAAGGGTTCTCATGACTGTCCTTTAAGTCCTCTCTCCGGGTGTTGAGAGTTATACAAGGTATTATGCTGTTAGGCTATCAGGAATGTATCAATAATTTTTATTACATGTCTGTACATGTATCAAAGTAGTAAATTTAAATGATAAATTAAAAGCGCACGTCAAAGGACAGTAAATGGCATTGCTTGTACAAGATTCCCTTTCAATCGAAAGTTTATCCCATTACTTACTTAGCTCCATCACAGGTTTTTTCATGGCCGAATTCCTACAATCCTAAGTTATTCAGAATGAGTTGCTACTTTAAGCCTGATTATGAATGGCTTTAGATATTGTCAAGGTTGAAGTCAAGGATTTCGAAAGTGGTTAAGCTCTCTGATATTGGTTTGCATAGGAAGCCTTGTCAAATATAATGTATGATTGAAAAAAAAATATAGCACCAACATTCAGTAAAAATCACTTATTCTATTTTGTTCTACCTGCAGGCATATTTTTTCTGTATTTTCCGAAGTCCCCGCAAGTAAAGTATACAGTACTAACTAATAATATAAAATCTGTATCACTGCAACCCATGAAGGGTCTCTGGTTTCAGTACATGGTAGAGACTGTTCTATTTAAAAATCAACGTTTGTCCGGTATTTCCCCAATTAAGGTACTTCATAAAGGTTAGCTAGCTCTAGGAGTGTCTTGAGATCTCACAGGCTTCATTTATGCCTATTAACAGATTAAATACTTTACTGAATTTGAACTCAAGATCTTCAGCATTGTTACTGGTTTGTCTTAATGTCTTTTTTATGTTTTTAATTTTTCCGAGTAATTAAAAACCGCACATTTGAACAATGTGTTCATAACCCTAACATTTTTATTTAGCCATTTCCCTCTATTGAAATGAGTTGCATTTCATATCATGAGTTTAGAATTGGAGGTAAATTTCAGTTAAGACTGCGGAAACTTGTTCTTCGCAGCCCTTCAGGATAAGAAGGGCAGATACAGGATTAAACAATTTTCTAATATTTTTCTATTGAAACTTACATTTTTAGTTGTTAGAACAGTTCTCTT
The DNA here is from genome assembly GCA_037127475.1 of Arma custos. Taxonomy (NCBI): domain Eukaryota; kingdom Metazoa; phylum Arthropoda; class Insecta; order Hemiptera; family Pentatomidae; genus Arma; species Arma custos. The sequence goes on from JBBAGI010000110.1 coordinate 394,367, forward strand.
GTAAAATTACCTTATCATGGACTTAATATCTTTTCCATGTCAACACAATAATTAATCAGATTTTATATTGTGTTATGTGATATCCCGCAGCGGTATCGTCTTGAATTTCGTTGGCAAAGAAAAATAAGATAATAAAAAAAAAATGCGTTTTATTAAAATCAAGACATAACATAAAGGATTCATCTGTGACTGTGCATGTATTGCGAATTGCTGAGGATCACTTAATGATTTGTTAAAGCTGTATAGCGTCATGCTGAAACACCTGTTTCACAAGCACACGTGTTGATGAGATTATATGGGACTGCTATGAGGTTATTTATTTCTTACGGTATAGATATTTTTAAATGAATTGAAAGTGTTGAATGTGTGTCAAGGGATACAACAACGCTAGGCATCTTATTGCGTCTATAAGATCTCAAGATAAAATGCGTATAGTCTCCTTACAGTAAATTTTTTATTAAAACTAGGGGTACCCCCTTTCCAACCCGCGTTTTATAAACTAAACAACTTTTCATTGAATTGTACTTTTCTTTGCTCAAATTGCATGTATAATTGTAATTTACATGCTATGAGATTATTTTTTTCAACACATTGTAAACATGAAAAAAAAAAAAAACATTAGGTCTTTATTGCGGCATATTAATTTGTAGTTCAATTTATTTCCTCTCCTCCGCACATATATGGCATATAATACAAACTGTTCATCAGTTAAACTTAATATTTCACGATCAATTTTTATTTCCCCCCCTTTTATGTAAAATAAATAAAATGTTAAGACCGTAGAAAAATTCCAACGAAAAGGCCGTATGTCTCCAAACTAAAACATAAATTGAAATTATCTGTCCTGTATTAAATATATTTACTTTTCAATATTAAATAGAATAGTTTCAATATTAAATAAAATATGAGAGAAGAATTGGTCGACTGTATCTTCTAATTTAAGGAAGAAATAGTTGGGGGTGCAGTCAAAGAAAATACCAAAATAAGCAAAACTTATTTATTATGTGCCGACGTTTTCACTAAAAAATAGTTTTCACTAAAAAAAGTTTCATTAAATGGAGAAATTTTATTTTCGGCAATAATAATAGGTCTTTTAACTTACTTTACTACGCAGTTGGTCTCTTCATGGCATAGTTAGGTTATTCGAAGATCACTAAGGAAATAACTATTAGTATTTTTTTCCTACAACAGTTCTCATATGAAGATAAAGACCTATCCTTATATTTCTCAGTACGAGCAAAATGTTTCACCAACTTCAAGGGCCAATAGATGACTTTGAAGCAGATCAATAATGTCCTAAATTATAGAAGTGGCTTTATCTAATTCTCACTTAATTTTAGTCATTTTTCTGTCATAAGTACTTGTTAATCTTAATTGGAAACTTATGATGTTTTATCTTGTGACAGTGTAACCAAATGCATTGTTTTCAATGAAATATTTGTAGTTTGATACATATATCCATACAATTTACTGTGCAAGAGGGGCGTGGAAAGCTTTCGTTTGAACATGGGGGAGGAGGCGTTGTACAAGAAAAGATTGGGAACCCCTGATCTAGAAGTCTGTATTCCATCTCTAATTCATATAAAAGTTGAGGATTTCGATGTTAGTAACCATTAGTTAGCTAGGTTGGAATTTCCCTGGCGATTTTCTCTCTGTATATTGTTTACTTAATCTTACTAATATTATAAATGTGAAAGTTTGTATTTTTGTCTCTCTTTCACGCAAAAACTACTGGACGGATTTGGATTAAACTTTACAGTAAAATAGGTTATACATCAGAATAACACATATGCTATAGCAAGCGCGTATTTAGGGGGGGGGACGCACGGGGGCACTTGCCCCCCCCTCCCCCCGAATGTTTTTTAGGTACTGTAGAGAATCCATTATAGGTCATAAATGAAAGCATAAATGAAGGAAATAACAGAAAGAACTTGAGTGAAACTATTTGTTTTGATATCCTACTAATCTTACTAATGTTAAAAATGTTAAAGTTCTTATGTTTGTCTCTCTTTCACGCAAAAACTACTGGACGGATTTGGATGAAAATTATTGAGTAAAATAGGTTATACATCGTAGGCTACATCAAGGGCAGATTTATGTGGGGGCACGGAGGCATGTTCTCCCCCCCCGTTATCGTATATAATTAAAGGCAAATCAGGAACTTAGAATCTTGAAATTTGTAGATAGGTTCTTTGTATAGTTTGAGAAAGAAATTTGGATAATTCCACCCCAAGGGTTTCCCCTTTAATATAATAGGGGTTCAAAGGTTGTAGAATCCTTCAGTTTTGAAGTTAGATATCTGAAATTTTGGATGTACGAGTAACTTATATTTTAAAAAAATAATTGAATTATTTATTTTGATCTTTCACGAAACTTTATGTGGCAGACCAAATACCACGCGAGCGAAGCTGCGGGCATAAGCTAGTATAAATATAAATACATATGTATGTTTAACTTGCTGTCGGAAGTAGGGGGGGGTCAGTGTATCAACCGCACGCATGTATTTAAGCGCCTTTTTGTTTACCCTTTTTTTAAACAATAGAATTTCAGACAGTTCCCGTAAAATGGTACATATAAAATTTAATTCCATAGTATTTACTTAAAGCTATGTTCCAATGTTCATTCTATGGTATTATGAGAGGTGTTAAGAGTGATTTGCCCTTTATTATTATTGCTATGAAATATCACATTGTAGGAGGGTGTAGTAAAGCGCAATATAAATTTAAGCACAAGGTTCTGAGTGGGCCGGGGCCGGGGGAAAGTCGAGCTTGTGATCTTGCGTCTATAGGCGAGGTCATATTTTTGCAGCATTAAAATAATCACTACATTCATATAATATTTATAATATTTGATGAATTTTATTGAAGGCTATATTTGTTTACAATGAACTAGTTAGGCACCCCATTTCGCTGACACAACTGTTAATTTCATTGAGATACAGTGGTTATTTAACATTTTAGTATAGTTATCTCGATAATATGAGATGAAAATAGTTGACTGGATGATCTTATGTAAAGGAAATAGTTGGGGGGTGCAGTCAATAAGAACACCGAATAAGTGAAGTACTTATATTATGTGCCGACGTTTCGACCTACAGTGTAGGTCATCTTCAGGGCTAACAGAGAAACAAACAGAACAAAAATTGTAAAAACATAAAAGTTGTACAGTAACAATAATAGTGACAAATAATGTAGAAAAATACAAAGTGGCAGATATGAAAATAGAAGATAAAGAATATTAAAAAGGAGCCAGATTATAATAAAATAAAGATATAGACAGATTTAAAAATTAATGATAATGAAAAGGCATAAAACTAGTGGCAGATATAATAAAATTAAGATAAAGACAAATAATTGAACACCAACAAAATAATTGAAATAGTGACAGATATAATTATAGAAAATGTGATAGAATATAATAAAATTAAGATAAAGACAGAAATAACAAAGATATTGATAATGAAAAGAAAATGAAAATAATGGCAGATATAATAAAGTAAAACAGATTTGATAAAATTAAAGAAAATGAGCAGAAATGATAAATAATAAATAACGCATATAAAATAAAAAATAGAAAATAAATGTACAGAATGGATGGTACAGTACAAATTAATAATATAAAGGAAAATCAAAAGGAGGAGTTAAACAAAAGAAACAAAAATTAGGATATTTACATATAAAGAAAGGTTGGAATATGAAGAATACAGAAAAACTAGTAAAATAAAGGTATAAAATGTATGATAACGGACTTGATGATGTTACCAAGTTACAGAAAAGTATGGAACTATATGTACAATAACAAATGTGAATAATAGAAAAACTATTGTACAATAACAACAGTGTACAAAGACTGTATTGAAAATATAGTTGATAGGAATAGAATATGAAAAGTTAAATTAGGTGAAAACGCTAGTACAGTAACAATAGTTTACAATGTATGTATGAAAAAAATTAGATGGGATTAATGAATTAGAAAAATAAAAGAGGTGTTTAAAAATATGAACACATGATTACCAACATATGATGGATGCCAAAATGATAAGGGGGAAAAAAATAGGAAATAGGAAAATTAAAATTGGAGAAAGGATAAAGAGAAAAGTTTAAAATAAAATATAAGGAAGACATAAAGAAGAGGAGACATACCGAATGTTGGGAAGCGTGGCCGTTACATATAGCGGCTGGAGCGTACTGAGCTATGGCCGTTAAGAAGGGGGGGAGAGATAGGAGCGGTATCTAGTGGCCGGAAAGTTAACTATAGAAGGTAACTACACTGGAGTATAGGAAAAAAGGATACAATTAATATAAATAAAATTAAAACAATGAAAGAAATGTCGATAGAGTGATAAAAAAGAAAACATCAATGTCAGAGTAACGGGAATTTTAACGGATTCCAGCACAAGAACGTTAAGACCGGGGGAAGAGATGGGAGCGAAATCTAGTGGCCAAAAGTTAACTATAGAAGGTAACCATGCTGGAGAATAGGAAAAGATGGGAAAAGTGAGTAGATGGATGAAATTAATATAAATAAAATAAATAAAAAATGAAACAAAGAAAGAGATGTAAATCGAGTGATAACAAAAGAAACATAAATGACGTAGTAACGGAATTTAAGGTCTTTTGAGTAAATTAAAAATTTGGGAGTAGGTAGAGGAAAGGTGATGAGAGTCAGACTTAAGATTGATAGAGGAGGAATCTAAATTTATGTGGATAGTTTCAGAGAGGATGCGTTTGTCATGGTTATGAGCTGTAGCTAGGATAGACGTTTTTTCAAAATCAAAGGTGTGGTTTAAAGAAATGGCATGTTCGGAAAGTTTAGAGGAGGTATGGTTATGGGAGGAAATGGCATAATTGTGTTGAGTAATACGGTCTTTAAGGAAGTTTTTGGTTTCACCTATATAGGAAGCGTTGCAATTAGTAGAAGAACAAGGAATCCGATAAACGACATGGGAACGAAGCTTGAAGGGAATAGGATCTTTGATACGGGTATAGATATGGGAAAGTTTGTTATGGGATTTGAAGGCAATACGTAAATTGGGGATAACGGAACGTAAGTATTTTTGAATGCTATTAGAGAGGGTGGGTATATATGGTAAGGATCTGTATATAGGGATAGATGGTGGATGTGGTGATCGGGTGTGGGTGGGGGGGTTATAGTAGTCATGGATGAGTTTATTAACAATATAGGGAGGGAAATTGTTTTTAAAAAGGATTTCTTTGATAGGGAGGGTGTTGGTTGTATGGAAGCAGGCGTCAGAGAGGGATAGGCCACGGTGAATGATATTTTTAGCGACGTTAATTTTAAGGTGGTGTGGATGTTGGGAGTAATAATTAAGAAGTCGGCCAGAGTAAGTGGGTTTAGTATACCAATCAGTGGATAAGGTGTGGTCAGGATTTTTAATGATAAGGAGGTCAAGGAAAGGTAGAGACTTATTGGATTCGACTTCAACGGTGAAATGGAGGCGGGGATGGTATGAATTGAAGGAAGATAATAAATCAGTAATGATGTTGGGATTGATGATAAGGAGGAGGTCGTCTACATATTTTTTGATGAAACAAATATCGTCACGGAACTGTGGAAGAATGGAGTCTAGAAGGTCATTTAGAACTATATTAGAGAGGTCAGGAGCAAGGGGATTTCCCATGGCAAGTCCAGAAATTTGGGAATAGAACTGTCCATGGAAGGTAAGGTAGCCGGATTCACAGCAAAGTTTTAATGATTGAAGGAATGAGGACCGGTTAAGAGATGTATGGGATTCTATTCGTGGCCAGTGGTTATCTATTATGTCAAGAGCTTTGTCTAAGGGAATGTTGGTGAAAAGACTTTCGACATCGAAGGAAGTGAGGATGTAATGATCAGGGATGGTGAGGGATGTTAAAAGATCACGTAGGTGAAAGGAGTTATGGAATTAAGTTATTTTATTTATATTAATTTCATCCATCTACTCACTTTTCCCATCTTTTCCTATTCTCCAGCATGGTTACCTTCTATAGTTAACTTTTGGCCACTAGATTTCGCTCCCATCTCTTCCCCCGGTCTTAACGTTCTTGTGCTGGAATCCGTTAAAATTCCCGTTACTCTGACATTGATGGTTTCTTTTTTATCACTCTATCGACATTTCTTTCATTGTTTTAATTTTATTTATATTAATTGTATCCTTTTTTCCTATACTCCAGTGTAGTTACCTTCTATAGTTAACTTTCCGGCCACTAGATACCGCTCCTATCTCTCCCCCCCTTCTTAACGGCCATAGCTCAGTACGCTCCAGCCGCTATATGTAACGGCCACGCTTCCCAACATTCGGTATGTCTCCTCTTCTTTATGTCTTCCTTATATTTTATTTTAAACTTTTCTCTTTATCCTTTCTCCAATTTTAATTTTCCTATTTCCTATTTTTTTCCCCCTTATCATTTTGGCATCCATCATATGTTGGTAATCATGTGTTCATATTTTTAAACACCTCTTTTATTTTTCCAATTCATTAATCCCATCTAATTTTTTTCATACATACATTGTAAACTATTGTTACTGTACTAGCGTTTTCACCTAATTTAACTTTTCATATTCTATTCCTATCAACTATATTTTCAATACAGTCTTTGTACACTGTTGTTATTGTACAATAGTTTTTCTATTATTCACATTTGTTATTGTACATATAGTTCCATACTTTTCTGTAACTTGGTAACATCATCAAGTCCGTTATCATACATTTTATACCTTTATTTTACTAGTTTTTCTGTATTCTTCATATTCCAACCTTTCTTTATATGTAAATATCCTAATTTTTGTTTCTTTTGTTTAACTCCTCCTTTTGATTTTCCTTTATATTATTAATTTGTACTGTACCATCCATTCTGTACATTTATTTTCTATTTTTTATTTTATATGCGTTATTTATTATTTATCATTTCTGCTCATTTTCTTTAATTTTATCAAATCTGTTTTACTTTATTATATCTGCCATTATTTTCATTTTCTTTTCATTATCAATATCTTTGTTATATCTGTCTTTATCTTAATTTTATTATATTCTATCACATTTTCTATAATTATATCTGTCACTATTTCAATTATTTTGTTGGTGTTCAATTATTTGTCTTTATCTTAATTTTATTATATCTGCCACTAGTTTTATGCCTTTTCATTATCATTAATTTTTAAATCTGTCTATATCTTTATTTTATTATAATCTGGCTCCTTTTTAATATTCTTTATCTTCTATTTTCATATCTGCCACTTTGTATTTTTCTACATTATTTGTCACTATTATTGTTACTGTACAACTTTTATGTTTTTACAATTTTTGTTCTGTTTGTTTCTCTGTTAGCCCTGAAGATGACCTACACTGTAGGTCGAAACGTCGGCACATAATATAAGTACTTCACTTATTCGGTGTTCTTATTGACTGCACCCCCCAACTATTTCCTTTACACACATATCTCGATAATATTATAGCAATTGAAACTTCTCTAAGTAACTTAGCTAAGTTTAGCAATCATTTTGCAACCCTCGTGTGACTCTATTAAAATATGAGTATCCCGCGCTTAGTATTCTTTTCAGGTATTGACTATTTTGCATTATATGAAAAAATGAAATGTTTTCTATTTTTATTTTAGGTTTAAAGATAGAAAAAATATTCATAGTTTGTATTGTATTAAAATGACAGTCCTAAATTAGGAATTTTGGGATAAGTTGTAGATTAAATACTCTTTTAGGTTTCCACGGTCATTATCATTACAAAAGACTTTGTTGGTTTCTTCTGGTTTAGACCGTGTTGATAAATTTTTTTAGGTATATTTTTTTACCAACGTTTCGCCAGCCATGTTGCTGACTTCTTCAGGGCTGATTGCTCATTCTCATCTCAGCCCTGAAGAAGTCAGCTGCATGGCTGGCGAAACGTTAGCGAAAAATTTATCAACACTGTCTAAACCAGAAGAGACCAATAAAAGTCTTTTGTAATAAGCTGTAGTTTGTTTTCGTTTTCACATCAATGATTTCCATTTTTTTTTTTAAATAATGTATTAATTGAAATTTGTAATTGTACTATAAAAATTCAATGGCAGGAATGGTACATATTGGCATGAATACAGACAAGTAGAGTAAAAGTGGTGGTACTTAAATGACAAAATCAACTTAAAAGGTCACGAGGCCATCTTCTTTTTCTATTTAAACTAAAAAAAACCCCGCTTCATCATACTAGACTGAAACGACAAGAAACAGCTCGCCGTTTCAGGCTACTTCAACATTTACTAGACAAACGCTCTAAGCTCCCAAATAATTACAAAAGACTCATATACATGACAATCATTGGACCCATCTGGACTTACGGAATAGAGCTTTGGGGCTCCACTAAGCCATCGAATTCCTCTCCTATTGAATCCAAACATCTTCCAATGTTCCAATTCCAAAAAACAATCCAAAATCCTTCGTAAAATCCTCAATGCTCCTTACTTAGTTAACCTAAACCTGTAACCACTACGACCCGTGAACGAGTCTGGGATTCAGTACATGGTAGAGACTGTACTGTTTCATAGACAGCGGTTCTGCAAGGATGTGACTTGCCCTAGGTCACGCTCCACCCTATTTTTATAAAATTTTATAGAGGCTGGGTGAGCCCATGATGAGATGATCCATCTCCCGCCACAAACAGACTAAATAAAAGTAACTGCCTGCAGCGGGATTACTTACTTAGTTACATACAAAGTAATCCATAATGACCTTAATGTCCCGTTTGATGATGATTTGGCCGGAATCAGTTGAACTTTTTATTTGAGTGCTACCACTGGGTAGTTTCTCTACTTGCCTTTGTCCCTGGACAATATTTATCTCTCATTGTATTTACTTGATGTATTCAGTTGTAAATTTCAATTAATGTTCTTAAAAAAACAATTCAAAAACAGTGTTATATGTATCGGCTTAATTCAGTCAGGAACAATGGCTTTGTGGTTTGTCAATTTTTAAAACTATTTATAATTTAACGGAGCATGACAAAGTATTGAACAATAAGTAGTTGGTATCTTGACTACGCCGATAAAATTTTTATCACTAGAAACTTTTTTATGTATCGGAGAGATTTTTTTCCTTATTCATTAATTAAATTAAATTTAATTAATGAATTTTAAATTAAAATAGTTTAGAGCTTCATATCACATAAATACCATGTGTTTATTATTTAATTTATTTGATAAAGCAAAGGGGTTTGCTTAATTAATTTTATAGAATCCTTTTCACAAGACCGATTTCAATTTAAGATTTTTTTTTCACTATTGAATTGCTGGCGATAATGGGTGAGGATATGTATGAAAGGATTTGCGTTCACACTTTGATGAACTTTTTTTTTTAGCTTTGTCTGTTCTTTCGTTTTATTATATTTGCTTTGGCTAGTTTATTATATTATATTATGTTTTATTATACTTGCTTAACTATTTTTTTTAAATTTATTGTTCTTTTGATGTTGATTATTTTGAAATTTATTGTTTTTTGATGGTGATTATTTTTAAATATTTTTATTTAGGTTGTTTAACCCTTTTCACACTTGAAAAAAATTTCAAGTCGATTAATTTAGTTTATCATTTAAAATATTGCTCAAGAGAAGTATTTTGCTTGTGATTGTCATTTGGTGGTTTTTTTAAAGATTGAAATTTAATTGATTATATAAATCTCTTGATTATATAAAAATGATTTTAGTGATGTAATATCATATCGGTGTTGGTTAGCAACGGATCAAGGAAACAATTTCTGTTTTTATTAAGTATTTTTTATGCTCCATCTTTTACATTTTAATTGTCTTTATTACAAGCTGTTTTTTTTTCAATGTTTCTATAGCAATTATTTTTTTATTTAAATTTAAAAAATGAAATGTATCTATTTAAAAATGGAATATGAATGTGTGAAGCTAATTTAACTTATCGATTTTAGGACTGATATTTCAATACAGTGAATTCAGCGAAATATTACATTATTTTGATACACTATAACACAAATAATTATTTATTTATTTATTATTGTTTATTGATTATAATCAACAAACCAAATATTTAAAAAAAAATCATTATTTTATTTAATGCAAAATACTCAACATCTCAAAGCATATCATAAGATATATCTCTATAATATATCTATATAATATCTGCTAAACGTTAAGTAGCTAATATGAAATAATTAAACAAACATTTATGTAATGGGGGGGGGGGTAGTTCGCCAGTGGGGGCAGGGTGATGATCCCCTTACAAATCAATACATTATAGTTGTTTTTTTATCGAATTGTAACTACGAATTGAACTATGTTTATGAAACTATAAAAACACTTTATGTTATATTTGAAAAACAGTTTTAGATTAGCTATGTTGTATAAGTTCACTTTTACATGAGTTTTTTCTTCAATTCATCTGTTTAATATCCTAATTTAACAGTTGATAAAAGGTTGATTAAAACTTAATTAAAACACTTGTTTCTTTTTTTTTTTTATGAGTCGCGGCTTTATTACTCTATTGCTACATCGGGTTGAAGGACAGGTGGAGGTTGGTTTGTCAACCACACTATGGCATTGGTGGAATGTAGGAAGCCTTTACCAAAACCACCTTTGGCCAATTACTTAGTTTTTTTTTTGTTTCTATGATACTTTAAATGCGTACAAATATTCGTATACATTGCATTTTATGTCAACCTGAAAAATATCTCAATGCATTACCTACCTAGGTGTCACGCAGATTGGGCTAAATGTGACTTAGAATAAAACGATGAATTAATATTAGAATAAAATAAAATAAAAAATGATTTTATTTTATTTTTCATTGCAATTTTTCCCGACTCAGATGTAACTTTATAAGATATCGATTATGATCTCTGAATTGAAGCTATCAAGAAATGCGCATGGAAGACTAACATCTCAACAGGTTTTGCAAGTTTTTGTGCTATACAGTCGGCGGAAGAGATGGAGTTAGTGAGAGATATAGGTCGGAAGTCGCGAGCGAGAGTTTGGATGAGAAAAACTTATTTGGAAGACGAACGAGGGCTGTCTTCCAAGGCGATAGAGAACCGTCTTGTGGTAAAATTGGTTTAGCTTTCTGTAACAAGTGTCGATCCCATTTGTGAAAGCATTCACAACGATAATGCTTTTAGTAACCTAATGATTCGTCGCAGTCATGATAGTTGTAAATAGAGGGAATATAGTTATTTTTAAAAAAGTCCGGAACAAAATTATTTATTGTGTTATCATAGTCAATGATAATAGAAATAAACAACCTGTACCACTATAACCCATGAAGGGTATTGGATTCAATACGTGGTAGAGACTGTACTGCTTCTTGGACAAAGGTTGTACAGTTAGCTCATTCTTCCTACATCACGCTTAACCGACTGATTTTCCCCCTTATTTTGGGTACACAATTTATAGAGACTGGGTTAGCCTCAGGAGAATTCTAGATCCCATTAGATGCATATCCGACCGTTAGGAGGTTAACTTAAGGTGATCTGCGAGCGGGATTACAATTCAGGGCCTCAGCGCTTACCTTTGAGCCACTTTGATCCCATAATCAATATTTTTCTATAAATAATCTATAATATAAATAATTATATTTTAATGTGTGGTATTTTTTTCCAAAACAGAATTATTTTTACAAATTTACTACATATAAACAATTTTAAGCTTGTTGTTTATTTATTAAGCTTCACTTGAAGTTTCAATGGCTTGTTGGAAAATGCTACAAGTTGGGGGTGATTTGTTTTCTATCCAGGCATAATTCAGATTGAGAGCAAATAATTGTTAGCAACTACCTCACAACGTTGAGGCTCGAAATTGCTTTTAACGTCCCCTCCAAAGGACAGCATAATCAAGTATTTTTACTCTAAGTATTTTAACTCCCTTTAGTCTGATTGCGAACCTACGCATAAGATCATTATAACTACACCACAGGTGTCCCTACTTTAATTTAGGCTAGAAGTTTCTTATAAATTAAAAAGTACTTTACACAAGTTACACCTCCAAGTATTTACTTGCAAATTTCTTTAAGAAATTATTAAACTTTTAAGTTAACTGACCCGTAATATTCCGTTGAAACTTTCCAGCATCGTTTTCTCAAAACGATTTTCTTTTTAAGTTCTTCCAAGGCTTCGCCTTCCAACTTTCGTATGAGTAATGAGGAAAGTGGATAAAAATATTTAGAATTGAAAAAATATTTTCTTTAAAAAATAAAAACATTCCATGGAACTGGAAAAAAAGCAACTCATGGAGGTTCTTGATTTCATTATGATACAGTCCTCATGTTGGTCCGTATCCGCTGGTTATACAGGGAAGAGATTTGTACGCCATCACGCTTTTAGCAGTCAGGATTTTCCCTCAATACCCACTTTACGAAGGTTGGGTGAGCCCCAGAATGGTCTGCAGAGCCAACAGAGCTCAACCATCAATCGCTGTTAACATATTTAATAATTATCTCTCTTATCCGATTCCAATCTAGAACCTACAGCACTCTGCCCACTGAGCTATGTGAGCTATCATACAACTGTGTTTATTTATTCAGTCTTTTTTTTCTTCCTAATGATAGAAGTCAAAAAGTCTCAATGATGCAATCCATTACCGACCCTGAAACTAGTGAGTTGTCTTCTGTATTTATTCTAGGACGCAACCTTGACACAGGAGATACGATCTCAATACTTAATGAATCGTATTCAGATTATCCTTGAAGTGAAGTCGGAAAAATAAAAATTATATATAATGCAGTTGAAGCCGACCATTATTACTAAGCTTACTAGATCGGTGTATAATGTATGCAAATCGTTGAATCGGTAATGGCCAGTCCTTTAATGGATTCTAGGCAGGTTGATAATTGAGAATAATTATAGTTATCCTTTCTTGAACTCTTCGGTCCTTCTCGAGGTACCTCGGTATGCCCCGGGTACGCGGGGTACAGTTAGTGGCAGAGGGAGGACTGGTGAAATATTCGCCGAAGGCCAACCGGTACTGACTCATGCCGAAGGTGGGCGTGCGATCTGCCTCAGGCAGGATTCTTATACCTTACCTGTCCTGTAGGACCTTTGTCCTATTCATTCCCTCTGGTTCTGAAGAATGGCCCTAAAAATTAGTTTTAATGGTACTAGTATGTTTTAGGGCCTGTTGTTATCAGCGCGCTCAGGTGTCACTTACCTCAACTATTTGGACCCTGTCAAGTTATGCTGCCTACAATTTATTTCAAATAGTATTGCCTTTCATTATCATAGAACAGATTTTTAGGAAATGAAATAATTGAGAAACATGTGAAGACAAAATAAAACTAGAAAAAATTAAACATTTATTAGAAGCAATGTTCATTAAAAAGAAGAATATCTAACTAAAATATTATATTTTTTGTTAATTGTTTTAATTTTTATCTATTTTACTTTTAAAGAGAAAAGAATTGCCCGGGCAAAAAAATATCATATTTAAGTTACATATCATCATTTCTCTTTAAAATATGATGATATGAGAAACAATGAAACATTTATTACAAGCAATGTTCATTAAAAACAACAATATCTTCAGAACTTCTAACTATGAAACACTCTTTTGTTTCGCTACATATTCCTCTAAATCCGTCCTGTGCTGTTTTTTCTTCTATTATGTAGACTTTCGTCAATTTCTACATACATCCCTGGACCTCCACTAGTTGTTGAACTTCTCTCTAATTTAAAAGTACACACTTCTCTCATATAATTCCTCCTGAAGAAAAAGGAGAGCTGACTTTTCATCAATCACCGTGCGAAAAATCTTCATTAAATTCCAACTCATATTGTCAAAATAATATGAAAACACATCCAGGTTCAGTTGACACAAACAATAAAGGACTAAGAAAGGTTACAATAACAGTAGGAGATGGTTAAGAAAAGTGACACCTGAGCGCGCTGATGTCAACAGGCCCTGAAACATACTAGTACCGTTTTAACTTTATAATTTATTATTATTATTATTAAGCTAGTGTAGATTAATCATATTTTAATTATTAAGAGTGACAGTTTTCTATTTTACATTGTAAATTTAACAAACGTCAAAAATCAAACCATAAATTAACTATATTAGGATAGAATTATATAGAAAAATAATTTTATTTTGTGTCCAGGCCCCTGGAAGCGGAGGTGGTCAGTTGTAGGGCGCTGTTTAAAGTCACCTTGCTGGCAGACTTTTATATAATCTGTTAGCGGCTGGAGATGGATCCTCCGGAACCTAATTCCCTCCTGGGGATCACCCAGCTAAATTCGGTACTCCAAATAACGGGGGAAATCTGGCGGTTAGGCGTGATCTAGAACAAATAAGCTCCCTAAGAAACAGTACAGTCTCTACACTGTTTTGAATCCTAGACCATTCACGGGTTGTGGTGGTACAAAAAAAAAAAAAAGAAAGGTCCCTCACGAATGGCTGTTATCTGTCCAAGAGACTACATTATAAGAATCTGCATAAGTACTTGTTATAAACTATGAGTTATGTTCTGGTCAAGAAAAAAATTATTACCTAAAATAATGTTAAATGTATAAAAAATAACATCGTTAAAGGTGAAGAATAATTAACAGTAAGTCAATGAGCTAACGATTATAACTGATTGGAAAGCTTCAGTTTGAGAATTTAGGAGATGTAGGAAAATCTTGGGTTAGGTTGTGGCTAAGGAAAAAGCATTGGGTATGTTAGGTGCGCGTAAGTTCCGAAATGTGGTGGAGCGGAGATCGAATGTTTTGAGTATGAGAGGAAAATAGTTGACTGGATGATAAAATGGAGAACGGAGATAGTTGGGGGGTGCAGTAAAAAAAAACACTAAATAAGTACTAGACTTATATTTAGTTAGTGCCGACGTTTCGACCTACAGTATAGGCCATCTTCAGGGCTGAGAGAGAAACAAACATAACAAAAAATATATAAAAACGTTACAGTAACAAGAATATAGTGACATGTAATGTAGACAATTAAAATATTGACAGATTTAATAAAATTAAAGAAAATGAACTGAAATTAAAATAGTGACAGATATAATAATTAAAGATAACGAATATAAAATAAAATACAGAAAATGAATGTACAGAAAGGATAGAAAAGTAAACATAATATAAAGGGAAATAAAAATGAGGAGGTAAACCGAAAGATACAAAATGAGAAGATTGACATATAAAAAAAGGTTGGAACATGAAGGATTTAGAAAAAACTAGTAAATTAAAGATATAAAATGTATGGTAATGGACTTGTAGAGGTTAAATAAGTAAAATGTATGAACCTTAATATATATATAGAAATAATATATATGAACCTTAATATATATGTAGAAAGAATGGAATAGGTATTTCGTAGAATGACAGTTAGAAATGTAAACAATTTGAAAATATAAGTATGGGACTATTTGTACAATAACTATTGTGTACAATAACTATTTGAAAAATAGTTTATTGGATTAATAAATTTGCAAAATTAAAAATATTGTTTATAAATATAAATATTATATTAAAATATAAATCTAAATATTAAAAATATTGTGAATGTTTTGGTTCTGTTGAAACGATTATAAGAGTTGGAAAGAGGATTTTAATTGTAAGAGTCTGTAGATGTGTGAGGGATGTTGAATGGACCTAGGATGGAAGAGCTGAGCTGCTTTAACTGGAATATTAAAACAAAACCTTCTCGCAGAAAAGGTGGTATGTAGGAAAAGACCAAACCTCTGTAAATCAGGCTGGCAACACAACAATCTTTCCATTATCGACCTTTTACATTTGACTCGTTCTGGATCAAAAGCTATAAATCCGCCCTTGCTGTAGCCTATGTGTTATTCTGATGTATTACCTATGTTATTGTAAAGTTTCATCCAAATTCGTTCAGTAGTTTTTTCGTGAAAGAGTAATAAACATACAAACTGCAAATATTCCCATTTATAATATTAGTAGGGGATATATATATATATATATATATATATATATATATATATATATATATATATCACTTCCCAGTAGGAATTGGTCTCCTGGGAAGTTAGACCATCACTCCCTAAGGGGAAGGCCTACAAGAAATTAACAAGCAAAAATTGTATATAGTATCTGTAGTAAAATTGTTTTAATTTTTATTATGATTCCTGTTAATTTTTTTGTAATAAAGGCTTTATTCATTCATTCATATATACAATACATGTGATATATATATATATATATATATATATATATATATATATATATATATATATATAATATATGTAATATGCTTACTTAAGTATGGAGCATGTCCTAATATTAATATATATATATATATATATATATATATATATATATATATATATATATATATATATATATATAATATATGTAATATGCTTACTTAAGTATGGAGCATGTCCTAATATTAATAAACGGTCCCTCCATGGGGGGAACAAATATTAAAAAAAAAATATATATATATATATATGTGTGTGTGTGTGTGTGTGTGTATATATATGTATATATATATATATATATGTGTGTGTGTGTGTGTGTGTATAAATATATATATATATATATATATATATATATATATATATATATATATATATATAAAAAGTGATATTAATAATATTCTTTATAAATATAAACGCTAATTTTAGTACCTGTTTAAACCCTTTTAACGAATCGTATTGAATTATTTTCACTGAAAAAAGGAAACGCTATTTTATTTACACCAAACTAATAAACTAAATTAGATGTGAATAAAATATTAACACACACTATTATCATAACACTAATCACTTAGCACTCACTCTATTTGAAAATTATTTCACAAACTTGGAATTTTAAATAAGTAATCTAACAGAACACCTTCACCAGCCGGCACTATCCGGCATACTAATGAGCGATGTTTTTGAAACAGAGATGGTACCAAAGTGACAGCCAATCAGAATCGAGTAACTCTATTATCCGGCCTAAGCAAATCTGCCACTTCCTTTCTAATATTCAGTCAGTTTTCTGCTTTTCTCAAGTCTACATCACACGTTTATAAAATCATCATAAAATATGTCTTCTCTGAAATAATTACTTTTGGTATGTATCTTTATTCATAAAATATATATGAATATAGAATATAAATTTAAATTAATTAAGAATGCTGAATTTACTATATTTTATTTTTATTGCAAGCCAAGAATTAGTGATTTGATATTGAACGAGAAGCTGTACTACTTCAAGAGATTAGGAATGTTGGGTTCAGTGCAGAAACGGTTTGGCAGGGAAGTGAATTTGCCGAGAATACGCTCAGCAGCTATTTTGCGGATTTATTTATTTTATGAATGTATTTATATATTAAGTATAAATTATTTAGTGACAAGAAATTTTACTTTTAATGATTGATTCACCAAAATGAACACTCAATATACTCACAGACAAATATACTATTATATGTCTGTGTATATATACATTAAAATTTTAACATGGTGTATCCATTACGTAATCATTTTTTTATAATTTCTTTTTCTTCTCATTTATTCTTGGAAATATTAAAACTATTTCATCATTAATAATACCATAAAGATTTCATTAGAGCAGTAATATTTAAAATATTAAATGCTTTCGATATTTAGAAATATTTATTAAACATAAATCAATTCATTATGACGATTTTTTCCATTTTGTTTAATAGCCTATATACGATACGCAATATTAATCAAAAGTAATGGGGTTATTTAAGGATGGTGTTCCCATATGTTTTAATAAACGGTCTCCACAAGAGGGTTACCGGGGAGGGAGAGAAAAAAGAATACATACAATATAATTTAGGGGAGGGATACACAAAAAAGTTTACAGAATTATGTATTTTAAATTGATGGAATTTCTCTGGCTTTAGTGGCATGAGATAAATCGATTGCCACAAACAGTAGTTAATTCAACTTTTTTTTTACTTTTTACAATTTTCAGTACCTTGCCTGTAAAAGTGCAAAGAAAGATCTACGAGTACTGCAACAGGAACTCCTTTATCTTTTCGGAATTGGGCTAATAGTAAATTTAAAAGAGAGGTTTTGCCAGTGCCTCCTGGATCATCCAAAAAGAACCGCCTCCTTCGCCACTGGCAACTTTTTGAATAACTGTGTCAAAAACTAATCTTTGTACCAAATTTAAAAGTGGAAGGGCTTCTGTTATTTGTTGCATTAAAGAGTGCAATGATTATCATTCTCTAATAACCCTTTTGCCTCACGTGCTTCTCGAAATGTTGAAAATTCTTGATTATTGAGCTTTTTGAGATCTTTGAAAGAGGTTGGCCCAAGCACATGGTGTAAAATCATTAAAACATATGTTTATTATTTATTTCAAATCAAATCAATTATATTAAATAATCCCCTATTTCATCACCTTAAACCTTTTTTTCGCATTAAAAAGTAGGATATGTCCTTTCTCAGGCTCTAGACTATCTCTGTACCAAATTTCATATAAATCAGTTCAGTAGTTAGTAGTGTTAGGCGTGAAAGTGTACCAGACAGAATTTGCTCTGCCACATAAAGTTTCGTGACAGATCATTTTAAATAAATAATTTAATTTTTTTTTTAACTATAACTATAAGTTACTCGTACATCCAAAATTTCAGATGTCTAACTTCAAAACTAACGGATTCCATACAATCTTTGAACCCCTATTATATTAAGGGGGAAACCCTTGGGGTGGAATTATCCAAATTTCTTTCTTCAATTATAAAAAGAACTTATCAGCGAATTTAAGATGATAAGTCCCTGATTTTCTTTTAATTATGTACTATAGTGGATTCTCCAGAGAACATAAAAAACTGTTTGGGGGGGCCCCCGTACCCCCTTCCCCTAAATCTGCCCTTGATGTAGCCTATGTATTATTATGATGTATAACCTATATTACTGTAAACTTTCATCCAAATCCGTTCAGTAGTTTTTGCGTGAAAGAGAGACAAACATACAAACATTCGCATTTATAATATTAGTAGGACATAGCATTTCTAACGAGTGCCTGACATCTTATAGGCTCGGTACCCCTCTTTAACTTTGCTCACTTTAAGAAATTCTAAGGCCACCTGTTGGGTTGAAAACCCGTGATCTTGGTCTTAGTAGGTTGTTATGCTAACCACTACTGGAATCTAGTGTTCTTTCAAAGTGACCTTAAATATTTAACGAACAAAGTGTTGGAATTTGTTGCATAATGGTGTATGTTATGCACCAAATTCCAACACTTTTTGATATCCCCACTGCACTTATATACCTATGTGCTGGATGCTGTGTCATACTCTTCAACTACCATGTAATCACTGCAATAGATCTTAAATTATTGAACAAGGCGTATCAACCTTTTTATGAGCACTCAATTGATGGCGATCTAACAATCTGCTGCTTATTGTCATGCTATTTATTGTCATAATTTATTATAACAAATTATAATTGTTGTTTAAATTAATTGCTGACCTGATTTTTGTTCTATTCACAGGTGAGCGAAGCGGGAGCGGACGAGAGAAGCGACCGGACCCGGTGAGGGAGTCTTCAGAGGACCAGGGCAGAGCCAAGCAGTCGCTAAGTCAGGACCATGAGTCCCTCGATGCCTCTGTCCACGCCGGCGACACCCCGTGAGTGCTTCATACCTTATTAATTAATATCAACTTTGAACTTTATATTTTTATACATTGCATAAATTACCATATTTAATTCTAGCGGTTACGGTTCGGGGTTATTGTGGGTCGGTGACTGGCTTACTACAGCTGTAAACCCCTTGCAGGGCTAAATAACACTAAAAATCCGGAATAGATTCCAAAGAATGACGAGTCTTACATACAATAATAGGGTCAATCCATATGAAGTGGTCCAATGATAGTTGCTTGAATGTTTTAAAAAAGATTGATATTTGAAATATGTTTTTACCAAACATAACAGAAGATCAAAACAGTAAAAAAAAAATTTTTATCTCATATCGTTTATGTGTGGCGGCCATTTTTGTTCTGGAGCGCGCGACGTTTTTTGGCTTTGAAAGCATTAGCGATAAATTGATTATCTCAGGCTGGGTTAGTGCTACAACATTGCAAATTGTACCATTTTTTTCAGAATTTTCTGCTCTACAACATTGGTTCCTACACATTAAACCATATATTCATTATTTACACCTCAAAATATTCTTCAAAGTATAGTGATTAGAATTCAGAAATTCCAATTTTTAAGACTACAAAAAACCATGAAGGAATGATTTATCAGAGTTACAATTTTTTTTGTAGCTAGATAACATAAAGTACTTACTGAGAATTGAGTATATTGAACCTCAAAATTCCAAAAATTTAAAAAAAATGAAATTTTAAAAATTCATAAAAAAATAAGGACAACATTGCTGAAGCT